>WNWK01004637.1:0-136017 GCA_009830355.1 Cherax destructor | reverse complement strand
TGAGCTATGAGGAGGACTAGTCCCAGAGTTGATGGGTATGAGCTATGAGGAGAGACTAGTCCCAGAGTTGAGGGTATGAGCTATGAGGAGGACTAGTCTCAGAGTTGATGGTATGAGCTATGAGGAGGACTAGTCCCAGAGTTGAGGGGTATGAGCTATGAGGGAGACTAGTCTCAGAGTTGAGGTATGAGCTATGAGGAGAGACTAGTCTCAGAGTTGATGGGTATGAGCTATGAGGAGAGACTAGTCCCAGGCTGAGGGGTATGAGCTATGGGGAAGACTAGTCCCAGAGTTGATGGGTATGAGCTATGAGGAGGAGCTAGTCCCAGAGCTGAGGGTATGAGCTATGAGGAGAGACTAGTCTCAGAGTTGAGGGTATGAGCTATGAGGAGAGACTAGTCTCAGAGTTGAGGTATGAGCTATGAGGAGAGACTAGTCCCAGAGCTGAGGGTATGAGCTATGAGGAGAGACTAGTCCCAGAGTTGATGGTATGAGCTATGAGGGGACTAGTCCCAGAGCTGATGGGTATGAGCTATGAGGAGACTAGTCCCAGAGCTGATGGGTATGAGCTATGAGGAGAGACTAGTCTCAGAGCTGATGGTATGAGCTATGAGGAGGACTAGTCCCAGAGCTGATGGGTATGAGCTATGAGGAGAGACTAGTCCCAGAGCTGAGGGGTATGAGCTATGAGGAGAGACTAGTCTCAGAGTTGAGGGTATGAGCTATGAGGAGAGACTAGTCCCAGAGCTGAGGGGTATGAGCTATGAGGAGAGACTAGTCTCAGAGTTGATGGGTATGAGCTATGAGGAGAGACTAGTCCCAGAGCTGATGGGTATGAGCTATGAGGAGAGACTAGTCCCAGAGCTGAGGGTATGAGCTATGAGGAGAGACTAGTCCCAGAGCTGAGGGTATGAGCTATGAGGAGAGAGTAGTCTCAGAGTTGATGGGTATGAGCTATGAGGAGAGACTAGTCTCAGAGTTGAGGGGTATGAGCTATGAGGAGAGACTAGTCCCAGAGCTGAGGGGTATGAGCTATGAGGAGAGACTAGTCCCAGAGTTGATGGGTATGAGCTATGAGGAGAGACTAGTCCCAGAGCTGATGGGTATGAGCTATGAGGAGAGACTAGTCCCAGAGCTGATGGGTATGAGCTATGAGGAGAGACTAGTCTCAGAGCTGATGGGTATGAGCTATGAGGAGAGACTAGTCCCAGAGCTGATGGGTATGAGCTATGAGGAGAGACTAGTCCCAGAGCTGAGGGGTATGAGCTATGAGGAGAGACTAGTCTCAGAGTTGAGGGGTATGAGCTATGAGGAGAGACTAGTTTCAGAGTTGAGGGGTATGAGCTATGAGGAGAGACTAGTCTCAGAGCTGAGGGGTATGAGCTATGAGGAGAGACTAGTCTCAGAGTTGAGGGGTATGAGCTATGAGGAGAGAGTAGTCCCAGAGCTGAGGGGTATGAGCTATGAGAAGAGAGTAGTCCCAGAACTGAGGGGTATGAGCTATGAGGAGAGACTAGTCCCAGAGCTGAGGGGTATGAGCTATGAGGAGAGAGTAGTCCCAGAGCTGAGGGGTATGAGCTATGAGAAGAGAGTAGTCCCAGAACTGAGGGGTATGAGCTATGAGAAGAGAGTAGTCCCAGAACTGAGGGGTATGAGCTATGAGGAGAGACTAGTCCCAGAGCTGAGGGGTATGAGCTATGAGGAGAGACTAGTCCCAGAGTTGATGGGTATGAGCTATGAGGAGAGAGTAGTCCCAGAACTGAGGGGGCTAGAACAAAATGGTAACTAACATGACCGTGAAGTGTGTGAGGAGCTCAACATGAGATTCAGAGAAGTGATCACAGAGGAGATAGAAGGGCCTCCAGAAAGGAGGAGAGGTAGGGTACACCATCAAGTGTTGGACACAATACATACAACTGAGGAGGAAGTCAAGAGGTTACTAAGCGAGCTAGATACCTCAAAGGTGATGGGGCCGGATAACATTTCTCCATGGATCCTGAGAGAGGGAGCAGAGGGGCTATGTGTACCACTAACAACAATCTTCAACACATCCATCGAAGCAGGGCAACTACCTGAGGTATGGAAGACAGCAAATGTAGTTCCAATTTTTAAAAAAGGAGACAGACACGAAGCACTAAACTACAGACCAGTGTCACTGACATGAATAGTATGCAAAGTCATGGAGAAGATTATCAGGAGAGTGGTGGAACACCTAGAAAGAAACGAGCTTATCAACGACAGCCAGCATGGTTTCAGGGATGGGAGAAATCCTGCGTTGCAAACCTACTGGAGTTCTAAGGCAGGGTGACGGCAGTAAGACAAGAGAGAGAGGGGTGGGTAGATTGCATTTTCTTGGACTGCAAGAAGGCGTTTGACACAGTTCCACACAAGAGATTAGTGCAAAAGCTGGAGGACCAGGCAGGAATAACAGGGAAGGCTCTGCAATGGATCAGGGAATACCTGTCCGGAAGACAACAGCGAGTCATGGTACGTGGCGAGGTGTCAGAGTGGGCACCTGTAACGAGCGGGGTGCCACAGGGATCAGTCCTAGGACCGGTGCTGTTTCTGGTATTTGTGAACGACATGACGGAAGGAATAGACTCCGAAGTGTCCCTGTTTGCAGATGATGTGAAGTTGATGAGAAGAATTCAATCGGACGAGGACCTGGCAGAACTACAGAGGGATCTGGACAGGCTGCAAGCCTGGTCCAGCGATTGGCTCCTGGAGTTCAACCCCACCAAGTGCAAAGTCATGAAGATTGGGAAGGGCAAAGAAGACCGCAGACGGAGTACAGTCTAGGGGGCCAGAGACTACAAACCTCACTCAAGGAAAAAGATCTTGGGGTGAGTATAACACCAGGCACATCTCCTGAGGCGCACATCAACCAAATAACTGCTGCAGCATACGGGCGCCTAGCAAACCTAAGAACAGCATTCCGACATCTTAATAAAGAATCGTTCAGGACCCTGTACACTGTGTACGTTAGGCCCATACTGGAGTATGCAGCACCAGTTTGGAACCCGCACGTAGCCAAGCACGTAAAGAAACTAGAGAAAGTGCAAAGGTTTGCAACAAGACTAGTCCCGGAGCTAAGGGGTATGTCCTACGAGGAGAGGTTAAGGGAAATCGACTTGACGACACTGGAGGACAGGAGAGATAGGGGACACATGATAACGACATATAAAATACTGAGAGGAATTGACAAGGTGGACAGAGACAGAATGTTCCAGAGATGGGACACAGCAACAAGGGGACACAGTTGGAAGTTGAAGACTCAGATGAATCACAGGGATGTTAGGAAGTATTTCTTCAGTCACAGAGTAGTCGGGAAGTGGAATAGTTTGGGAAGCGATGTAGTGGAGGCAGGTTCCATACATAGCTTTAAGAATAGGTATGATAAAGCTCATGGCGCAGGGAGAGTGACCCAGTAGCGGCCAGTGTAGAGGCGGGGCCAGGATCTGTGTCTCGACCCCTGCAACAACAACTAGGTGAGTACACACAAACACACACTATGAATTCCAGAGAGAAAATGCAAAATGCTAACTCATTGCTTATACAAACATCGCACTAAGTCACTCAGTCAGCCTCCCCCCTCCCCGCCCCTCCAATCCCCTCCCCTCCCATCCCCTCCCCTCCCCTCTCCTCTCCTTCCCTCCCTTCCCTCCCCTCCCCACCCCTCCCTCCCCTCCCTCCCCTCCACTCCCATCCATCCCTCCCGCCCCTCCCTCCTTCCCCACCCTTCCCTCCCTCCCCCTGAGTACCTTACCAACTAGAGGAGTGGAAGTTCACTTACTCATATTCACTCACATTCTCCCATTCATTCAAACACACACTGACTCTGACGTTCACCCACACTGTTTCTGACGTTCACCCACACTGTTTCTGACGTTCACCCACACTGTCTCTGACGTTCACCCACACTGACTCTGACGTTCACCCACACTGACTCTGACGTTCACCCACACTGACTCTGCCGTTCACCCACACTGTCTCTGACGTTCACCCACACGACTCTGACGTTCACCCACACTGACTCTGACGTTCACCCACACTGTCTCTGACGTTCACCCACACTGACGACGTTCACCCACACTGTCTCTGACGTTCACCCACACTGACTCTGACGTTCACCCACACTGTTTCTGACGTTCACCCACACTGTCTCTGACGTTCACCCACACTGACTCTGACGTTCACCCACACTGACTCTGACGTTCACCCACACTGACTCTGCCGTTCACCCACACTGTCTCTGACGTTCACCCACACTGACTCTGACGTTCACCCACACTGACTCTGACGTTCACCCACACTGTCTCTGACGTTCACCCACACTGACTGACGTTCACCCACACTGTCTCTGACGTTCACCCACACTGACTCTGACGTTCACCCACACTGACTCTGACGTTCACCCACACTGTCTCTGACGTTCACCCACACTGACTCTGACGTTCACCCACACTGTCTCTGACGTTCACCCACACTGACTCTGACGTTCACCCACACTGTCTCTGACGTTCACCCACACTGACTGACGTTCACCCACACTGCTCCTGACGTTCACCCACACTGTCTCTGACGTTCACCCACACTGACTCTGACGTTCACCCACACTGACTCTGACGTTCACCCACACTGACTCTGACGTTCACCTACACTGACTCTGACGTTCACCCACACTGGCTCCGACGTTCACCCACACTGACTCCGACGTTCACCTACACTGTCTCTGACGTTCACCTACACTGACTCTGACGTTCACCTACACTGACTCTGACGTTCACCTACACTGACTCTGTCGTTCACCCACACTGACTCTGACGTTCACTTACACTGACTCTGACGTTCACCTACACTGACTCCGACGTTCACCTACACTGACTCCGACGTTCACCCACACTGACTCCGACGTTCACCTACACTGACTCTGACGTTCACCTACACTGACTCCGACGTTCACCTACACTGACTCTGACGTTCACCTACACTGACTCCGACGTTCACCTACACTGACTCCGACGTTCACCCACACTGACTCTGACGTTCACCCACACTGACTCCGACGTTCACCTACACTGACTCTGACGTTCACCCACACTGACTCCGACGTTCACCTACACTGACTCTGACGTTCACCCACACTGACTCTGACGTTCACACACACTGACTCTGAAGTTCACACACACTGACTCTGACGTTCACGCACACTGACTCTGACGTTCACACACACTGACTCTGACGTTCACGCACACTGACTCCGACGTTCACACACACTGACTCTGACGTTCACCTACACTGACTCTGACGTTCACCCACACTGACTCTGACGTTCACACACACTGACTCTGACGTTCACACACACTAACTCTGACGTTCACCCACACTGACTCTGACGTTCACCCACACTGACTCTGACGTTCATCCACACTCTCATAATCACTCACGGTAACATTCACTCACATTCACCCAGTAAAAATCAGTGAGGGTCAGTGCCAACATTCAGTGACGGTCAGTGCCAACATTCAGTGAAGGTCAGTGTCAACATTCAGTGAGAGTCAGTGCCAACATTCAGTGAGAGTCAGTGCCAACATTTAGTGAGGGTCAGTGTCAACATTCAGTGAAGGTCAGTGTCAACATTCAGTGAGAGTCAGTGCCAACATTCAGTGAGGGTCAGTGTCAACATTCAGTGAGGGTCAGTGTCAACATTCAGTGAAGGTCAGTGTCAACATTCAGTGAGAGTCAGTGCCAACATTCAGTGAGGGTCAGTGTCAACATTCAGTGACGGTCAGTGTCAATAATCGGTGCCAAATAATCGCTTCACAGTGCCATGGAGAACGCTTCGATTGCATTCCATCCACAACCCTGGCGGCTCTAACAGCAGTGCCAGGAGAGAGAGAGAGAGAGAGAGAGAGGGAGAGAGAGAGAGAGAGAGCATTGTCTTCTAAATTCACATCTATCAGACTGTCTAGCACAGAGTGAATGACTGTCTAGCACAGAGTGAATGACTGTCTAGCACAGAGTGAATGACTGTCTAGCACAGAGTGAATGACTGTCTAGAACAGAGTGAATGACTGTCTAGCACAGAGTGAATGACTGTCTAGAACAGAGTGAATGACTGTCTAGCACAGAGTGAATGACTGTCTAGCACAGAGTGAATGACTGTCTAGCACAGAGTGAATGACTGTCTAGCACAGAGTGAATGACTGTCTAGAACAGAGTGAATGACTGTCTAGCACAGGTGAATGACTGTCTAGAACAGAGTGAATGACTGTCTAGAACAGAGTGAATGACTGTCTAGAATAGAGTGAATGACTGTCTAGCACAGAGTGAATGACTGTCTAGCACAGAGTGAATGACTGTCTAGCACAGAGTGAATGACTGTCTAGCACAGAGTGAATGACTGTCTAGCACAGAGTGAATGACTGTCTAGCACAGAGTGAATGACTGTCTAGAATAGAGTGAACGACTGCCGAGCACAGAGTGAATGACTGTCTAGCACAGAGTGAATGACTGTCTAGCACAGAGTGAATGACTGTCTAGCACAGAGTGAATGACTGTCTAGCACAGAGTGAATGACTGTCTAGCACAGAGTGAATGACTGTCTAGAACAGAGTGAATGACTGTCTAGCACAGAGTGAATGACTGTCTAGAACAGAGTGAATGACTGTCTAGAACAGAGTGAATGACTGTCTAGAATAGAGTGAATGACTGTCTAGCACAGAGTGAATGACTGTCTAGCACAGAGTGAATGACTGTCTAGCACAGAGTGAATGACTGTCTAGCACAGAGTGAATGACTGTCTAGCACAGAGTGAATGACTGTCTAGAATAGAGTGAACGACTGCCGAGCACAGAGTGAATGACTGTCTAGCACAGAGTGAATGACTGTCTAGCACAGAGTGAATGACTGTCTAGCACAGAGTGAATGACTGTCTAGCACAGAGTGAATGACTGTCTAGCACAGAGTGAGTGACTGTCTAGAATAGAGTGAATGACTGCCGAGCACAGAGTGAATGACTGTCTAGCACAGAATGAATGACTGTCTAGCACAGAGTGAATGACTGTCTAGCACAGAGTGAATGACTGTCTAGCACAGAATGAATGACTGTCTAGCACAGAGTGAATGACTGTCTAGCACAGAGTGAATGACTGTCTAGCACATAGTGAATGATTGTCTAGAATAGAGTTAATGACTGCCTAGCACAGAGTGAATGACTATCTATCACAGAGTGAATGACTGTCTAGCACAGAGTGAATGACTGTCTAGCACAGAGTGAATGACTGTCTAGAATAGAGTGAATGACTGCCACTCCACCACCCTTCCTGTTGACTCTATCAGTCTACCTGGAGGGCATTCCGGGGATCGACGTCCCCGCGGCCCGGTCTATGACCAGGCCTCCCGGTGGATCAGGGCCTGATCAACGAGGCTGTTACTGCTGGCTACACGTAGTCCAACGTACGAACCACAGCCCGGCTGATCTGGCACTGACTTTAGGTATCTGTCCAGCTCCCTCTTGAAGACAACCAGGGGTCTACTGGTAATGCCCCTTATGGCTGGTGGGAGGCTGTTGAACAGTCTTGGGCCCCGGACACTTATTGTGTTTACTCTTAGTGTACCAGTGGCGCCCCTACTTTTCACTGGGGGTACGTTGCACCGTCTGCCAAGTCTATTGCTTTCGTATGGAGTGATTTCTGTGTGCATATTAGGGACCAGTCCCTCCAGAATCTTCCAGGTGTAGATTATGATATATCTCTCTCGCCTGCGCTCCAGTGAATATAAGTCTTGTGCTTCCAGGCGTTCCCAGTAGTTAAGGTGTTTGATGGAACTTATACGTGCAGTAAAGGTTATCTGTACATTCTCTAGATCTGCAATTTCACCTGCCTTGAATGGGGATGTTAATGTACAGCAGTATTCCAGCCTAGAGAGAACAAGTGATTTAAAAAGGATCATCATTGGCTTGGCATCTCTTGTCTTGAATGTTCTCATTATCCATCCTATCAGTTTCCTCGCAGATGTAATAGTGGCATTGTTGTGGTCCTTGAAGGTGAGGTCTTCTGACATTACCACTCCCAGGTTCTTCACATTACTTTTATGCTCTATTGTGTGATTAGAGTTTGTAATATACTCAGTCCTAGCTATTATTTCCTCCAGTTTTCCATAACGGAGTAATTGGAATTTGTCTTCATTGAACATCATATTGTTCTCTGTTGCCCATTGGAAAACTTGGGTTATATCTTCTTGGAGATTTGCCGTGTCCTCAATGGATGACACTCTCATGCAGATCCTAGTATCATCTGCAAAGGATGATACAGTGCTGTGGTTTACATCTGTCTATGTCTGATATGAGAATGAGGAACAGGATAGGTGCGAATACTGTGCCTTGTGGGGCAGAGCTCTTCAGTATGGCAGCATCCGCTTTAACTCTGTTTACCAGTGTGGAATAGTTTTATATAACCTTGAATGTGGCGTTCAAAAGGCATTTTTCCATCTTTCAGGTTGAACCAGGTCTCCCTTATAGCAATAATATTTATATTACCTGCACTTGCAAGTAATCTTAGCTCATCTATCATATTTCTTAGACTCCTACTATTAGCATAGTAAACCTTAAGGGAGCTAGTCACTCGCTGTCCTCTACTGTCTCTCTTTGTTGATCAATTGCTTTGCCTTTACTAGCAACTTATTTTGAATATTGTATTTTAAACATATCCTTGAGGTATCCTGGTAATATATGCTGTTATCAACCTAAATACTGCAGCCTGATTGTTTCCCACAAACACCCATACCTCTATAATCTATCAGTTTAAAGTCCTAGGCAAGTCAGCAATGACCCCCTCAATCAAGTTGGCTAATGCAACCACTCCAGCTCCAGAGAGATGAACCCCATCTCTTGCATACATATCACGTTTGCCATATAATTTGTCCCAGTTATCAATGAATGGAATTACAAGTTCCTTGCAGTATCTGTCTTGCCAGCAATTTACACCAATTACCTTAAACATCCACTCATTGCTCACTCCCTTTCTAGGCAAGATGCTACATATGATTGGTACCCCTCCCTTAGACCTGATTACATCTATGGCTGACTTGTACTTATCCAGCAGCTCCTGTCTTCTGCCCTTCCCGATATCATTTCCACCAGTAGTAAGACAGATAATGGGCTTGTTCCCATTACCTGACATAATATTATCCAACCTGTTGACTATGTCATGAACACCAGCTCCTGTGAAACACACTCTCTGTTTCACCTTCCTATCTCTGTTACAGAAAGCACGGTCCATATATTTTACCAGTGAGTCACCCACAACCAGAATGTTCTTACCTTGATTAGCAGAGGAGTTAATGGTACCTTTAACTTCACTAACCACTGAAGTACACTCGTCCTGGAGGACAGAGAATCGATTTCCTACCTTCAAATCTTCTCTATCAACCTTCCTTATCTTGATGCTTCTTCCTGAAGTGTGAACCACTTACCACTTAAAGCGGCTGTCACTCTCCAACTCACTGCTGGTAACCTTTTCCTCCTCACCAGCTCCAACCATCTCACACTCACTCCCAAACCCATCTAGGCTAAGCTTCAGCCTCCTATTTTCCTCCTGAAGAAGAAGAACCTCCTTCAACACTTTAACCTGAGATTCTAAAACACTACAGCAGGCCATGGTGCTCAGTAACACCACACGCTAATCTCCAGACAGCTTAGGACAGAATGACCTCTCGTGACCACTGACCTCAGCGTTGCAGGGGTTGAGACTCAGCTCTTGGCCCCGCCTTCCAACGTCGTGAACGAATGACGTAATTCTGTATACCTAAGTCATCAAACTGCAATGTTATGACGTACATTCTCGTCACATGACGCATGTTATCGTATATTCAAGTCAATAAGTGATGGACTTTGACGTATATTCAGGTCAGTAAGTTACATGCTGTACGTGCTTATGTCAGTTACCTGCTAGACACTGACAGTTACCTGCTGGACACTGACAGTTACCTGCTAGACACTGACAGTTACCTGCTGGACACTGACAGTTACCTGCTAGACACTGACAGTTACCTGCTGGACACTGACAGTTAACCTGCTAGACACTGATAGTTACCTGCTAGACACTGACAGTTACATACTAGACGCTGACAGTTACCTACTAGAAACTGACAGTTCCCTACTAAACACTGACAGTTACCTACTAGACACTGAGTTACATACTAGACACTTACAGTTACCTGCTAGACACTGACAGTTACCTGCTCTGCACTGACAGTTACCTACTAGACACTGACAGTTACCTGCTAAACACTGACAGTTACCTGCCAGACACTGACAGTTACCTACTAGATACTGACAGTTACCTGCTAGACACTGACAGTTACCTGCTAGACACTGACAGTTGCCTACTAGACACTGACAGTTACCTGCTAGACACTGACAGTTACCTACTAGACACTGACAGTTACCTGCTAGACACTTACACTTACCTGCTAGATACTGACAGTTACCTGCTAGACACTGACACTTACCTGTTAGACACTGACAGTTACCTACTAGACACTGACACTTACCTACTAGACACTGACACTTACCTACTAGACACTGACACTTACCTACTAGACACTGACACTTACCTACTAGACACTGGCAGTTACCTGCTAGACACTGTCAGTTACCTGCTAGACGCTGACAGTTACCTGCTGAGCACTGACAGTTACCTGCTGAGTACTGACAGTTACCTGCTAGACGCTGACAGTTACCTGCTGAGCACTGACAGTTACCTGCTAGACGCTGACAGTTACCTGCTAGACACTGACACTTACCTGCTGAGCACTGACAGTTATCTGCTAGACACTTAGAGGGAGCTATGTACTAGGCAATGAGTGGGAACAACGTCCTAGGCTCTGAGTGGGAGCAACATGCTTGTCACTGAGTGGGAGCTATGTGCTAGGCACTGAGTGGGAGCTACGTGCTAGGCACTGAGTGGGAGCTACGTGCTAGGTACTGAGTGGGAGCTACGTGCTAGGCACTGAGTGGGAGCTACGTGCTAGGCACTGAGTGGGAGCTACGTGCTAGGCACTGAGTGGGAGCTACGTGCTAGGTACTGAGTGGGAGCTACGTGCTAGGCACTGAATGAAAGCTACGTGCTAGGTACTGAGTGGGAGCTACGTGCTAGGCACTGAGTGGGAGCTACGTGCTAGGCATTGAGTGGGAGCTACGTGCTAGGCACTGAGTGGGAGCTACGTGCTAGGTACTGAGTGGGAGCTACGTGCTAGGCACTGAGTGGAAGCTACGTGCTAGGTACTGAGTGGGAGCTACGTGCTAGGCACTGAGTAGGAGCTACGTGCTAGGTGCTGAGTGGGAGCTACGTGCTAAGTACTGAGTGGGAGCTACGTGCTAGGCACTGAGTGGGAGCTACGTGCTAAACACTGAGTGGGAGCAACGTCCTAGACACTGAGTGGGAGCAACGTTCTAGACACTGAGTGGGAACTGCGTGCTAAGCACTGAGTGGGAGCTATGTGCTAGGCACTGAGTGTGAGCTACGTGCTAGGCACTGAGTGGGAGCTACGTGCTTATTACTGAGTGGGAGCTACGTGCTAGGTACTGAGTGGGAGCTATGTGCTAGGCACTGAGTGGGAGCTATGTGCTAGGCACTGAGTGGGAGCTACGTGCTAGGTACTGAGTGGGAGCTAAGTTTTATGCACTGAGTGGGAGCTACGTGCCAGGCACTGAGTGGGAGCTATGTGCTAGGCACTGAGTGGGAGCTACGTGCTTGGTACTGAGTGGGAGCTACGTGCTAGGTACTGAGTGGGAGCTATGTGCTAGGCACTGAGTGGGAGCTATGTGCTAGGCACTGAGTGGGAGCTATGTGCTAGGCACTGAGTGGGAGCTATGTGCTAGGCACTGAGTGGGAGTTATGTGCTAGGCACTGAGTGGGAGCTACGTGCTCGGTACTGAGTGGGAGCTACGTGTTAGGCACTGAGTGGGAGTTAGGAGAGTCACTCACCTAGCCAGGTCACCTAGCCAGTGAGGTGTGCAGGTTGCTGCCTCCCAGCCTTAAGAACATAAGAACATAAGAAAGAAGGAACACTGCAGCAGGCCTACTGGCCCATGCGAGGCAGGTCCAAGTCTCCCACCGGCTTAAGCCAATGCCCCGACCCAGCCAGGTCAGGTTACATTCACTTAAGGAAGGAGCACGGCATCTGACCTAGTAGCACAAGCTAGTCAGGTCCAACTCACACCCACCCGCACCCACTCATATATTTATCTAGCCTATTTTTAAAACTACACAACGTTTTAGCCTCTATAACTGTACTCGGGAGTTTGTTCCACTCATCGACAACTCTATTACCAAACCAATGCTTTCCTATATCTCTTCTGAATCTGAATTTATCCAACTTAAAGCCAGTGCTACGAGTCCTGTCAATACTAGATATTTTTAGCACGCTATTTACATCCCCTTTATTTATTCCTGTTTTCCATTTATACACCTCAATCATATCCCCCCTAATTCTACGCCTTTCTAGAGAGTGCAGATTCAGGGCCCTCAGTCTATCCTCATAGGGAAGATTTCTGATACATGGAATCAACTTAGTCATCCTCCTCTGTACGTTTTCCAGTGCATTTATATTAATTCTTTAATACGGTGACCAAAACTGTGCAGCATAATCTAGATGAGGCCTAACCAAGGATATATAGAGGTGAAGAACAACCTGAGGACTCCTATTATTTATGCTTCTTGATATGAAGCCAAGGATTCTGTTCGCTTTATTGCGAACACTTATGCACTGCTGTCTTGGTTTTAGATTACACAGTAACTGCTGAGCCCTCACAAACCCACACGGGGTTTATCCCTACTCTTATAACAACAACAACAACATCATTATTATTATTATTATTATTATTATTATTATTATTATTATTATTATTATTATTATTATTTTATTATTATTATTATTATTATTATTATTATTATTATTATTAACAATAATATATTAACTTTGTGGGATAAACTTTATTTTTATTACCCGGGCATAGTACTCCCAGTACTCCCAGTGTGGGAGTACTGGGAGCGTGTGAGTACTGGGAGCGTGGGAGTACTGGGAGCGTGGGAGTACTGGGAGCGTGGGAGTACTGGAGGGAGACTGGGAGTGGAGTACTGGGAGTGGGAGTACTGGGAGGTGGAGACTGGGAGCGTGGGAGTACTGGGAGCGTGGGAGTACTGGGAGTGTGGGAGTACTGGGAGCGTGGGAGTACTGGGAGTGTGGGAGTACTGGGAGCGTGGGAGTACTGGGAGCGTGGGAGTACTGGGAGCGTGGAGTACTGGGAGGTGGGAGTACTGGGAGGTGGAGCTGGGAGGTGGACTGGGAGTGTGGAGTACTGGGACGTGGGAGTGTGGGAGTACTGGGAGGTGGAGAGTACTGGGAGGTGGGAGTACTGGGAGCGTGGGGTACTGGGAGTGTGGGAGTACTGGGAGCGTGGGTGTACTGGGAGTGTGGTAGTACTGGGAGCGTGGGAGTACTGGGAGTGTGGGAGTACTGGGAGTGTGGGAGTACTGGGAGTGTGGAGTACTGGGAGCGTGGGAGTACTGGGAGTGTGGGAGTACTGGGAGCGTGGGAGTACTGGGAGTGTGAGAGTACTGGGAGCGTGGGAGTACTGGGAGTGTGGGAGTACTGGGAGCGTGGGAGTACTGGGAGTGTGGGAGTACTGGGAGCGTGGGAGTACTGGGAGCGTGGGTGTACTGGGAGTGTGGGAGTACTGGGAGAGTGGGAGTACTGGGAGTGTGGGTGGGAGTACAGGGAGTTTGGAAGTACTGGGAGCGTGGGAGTACTGGGAGTGTGGAAGTACTGGGAGTGTGGGAGTACAGGGAGTTGGAAGTACTGGGAGCGTGGGAGTACTGGGAGTGTGGAAGTACTGGGAGCGTGGGAGTACTGGGAGTGTGGAAGTACTGGGAGCGTGGGAGTACTAGGAGTGTGGAAGGGAGTACTGGGAGTGTGGGAGGGAGTACTGGGAGTCGAACTGGCTATCTGGAATACGCTAGTCGACTAGTGTGCGCTGTTATCCACGGAGACGGTGTGCGTCGTCGTGCGTCCCAAGATGTGTGCGTCGACGCAGATGTAAAGCTGTGAGTGTCGACGCAGATGTAAAGCTGTGAGTGTCGACGCAGATGTAAAGCTGTGAGTGTCGACGCAGATGTAAAGCTGTGTGTGTCGACACATGTAAAGCTGTGAGTGTCGACGCAGATGTAAAGCTGTGTGTGTCGACGCAGATGTAAAGCTGTGAGTGTCGACACATGTAAAGCTGTGTGTGTCGACACATGTAAAGCTGTGTGTGTCGACACATGTAAAGCTGTGTGTGTCGACACATGTAAAGCTGTGTGTGTCGACACATGTAAAGCTGTGTGTGTCGACACATGTAAAGCTGTATGCGTCAAGGAAGCTCCACTCAGATGTCGACTTCCGCTCTCCTCCGTCTCTCCCTTCCTTTCCGTTCTATCCCCCTCCCCCCTCCTCTAATGTTCCCTCTGGCGTCACTTCCCCCACCCCCGCCCTACCCACCCACCGTACCTGTACAGCCTCCACAGGTAAGGTCACAGGTCACTGAAGGTCACTGCATCACCAGGTGGCTGTGTCGACCCCACTCACCTGTATCACGTACCCTCTCATCTTCCTTCTCTCCTCTCTCCCTCTCATCTTCCTTCTCTCCTCTCTCCCTCTCATCTTCCTTCTCTCCTCTCTCCCTCTCATCTTCCTTCTCTCCTCTCTCCCTCTCATCTTCCTTCTCTCCTCTCTCCCTCTCATCTTCCTTCTCTCCTCTCTCCCTCTCATCTTCCTTCTCTCCTCTCTCCCTCTCATCTTCCTTCTCTTCTCTCTCCATCTCATCTTTCTCCTCTCCTCTCTCCCTCTCATCTTTCTTCTCTCCTCTCTCCCTCTCATCTTCCTTCTCTCCTCTCTCCCTCTCATCTTCCTTCTCTCCTCTCTCCCTCTCATCTTTCTCCTCTCCTCTCTCCCTCTCATCTGTCTCCTCTCCTCTCCCTCTCTCATCTTCTTTATCTCGTTCTTTCTCTCTCATCTCGCCGTCATCTCTCCTTGTTCTATAGTTTCTAAATTTTACGTAGGAGTTATACTTTCTCTTTCTATATATGTATGTGTATGTACATTTCTGCAACATTGCAAGCTTTGATGATGTGTTGATTACAACACAAAAGGCCTAGAGCTATCATTCAACTCCCCCATGGTTATATATATATATATATATATATATATATATATATATATATATATATATATATATATATATATCGAATAATAGCCCATATGGATACAGAAACACAGAAGATTAATATGTATATTCTTTTAGAACAAAGTACACAGTAGTATATACACCATGCCAGAGCAGACAATACTCTGGTGCCCAGCCAAACTAGGCACTGGTCCCAGAGCATCCAGCATCAGACAGGTGATTAGTGTTCATCTCCTCTCCCACATACACTGGCCAACGAAACATATTATTCGTTGGTTGGTGAATGTGGGAGAGCATATGAAAAACTAATCATCTTCCTGGTGTTGGCTTCTCTAGGACCAACACCTAGCTTGGCTGGGCACCAGAGTATTGTCTGCTCTGGCATGGCTTGTAAAGTACTGCTCTCTCTCTTCTCTCTTGATATAATATATATATATATATATATATATATATATATATATATATATATATATATATATATATATATATATATATATATATATATATATATATATATATATATATATATATATATTATATATATATATATATAGTTATTTTCTATGCCTGTAATGTTGGCACTGGGTGACACATGATGAGTGAATCTCTCCACCTCTATATTGTCTCTCCACCACTATTGTCTCTCCACCACTATTTTCTCTCCACCACTACTGTCTCTCCACTACTATTGTCTCTCAGCCACTATTGTCTTTCCACCACTATTGTCTCTCTGCCACTATTGTCTTTCCATCACTATTGTCTCTCCACTATTGTCTCTCTGCCATTATTGTCTCTCTGCCACTATTGTCTTTCCACCACTATTGTCTCTCCACCACTATTGTCTCTCCACCACTTGTCTCTCTGCCACTATTGTCTCTGCCATTATTGTCTTTCCACCACTATTGTCTCTCCACCACTATTGTCTCTCCACCACTTGTCTCTCCACCACTATTGTCTCTCTGCCACTATTGTCTCTGCCACTATTGTCTTTCCACCACTATTGTCTCTCCACCACTATTGTCTATCTGCCACTATTGTCTTTCCACCACTATTGTCTCTCCACCACTATTGTCTATCTGCCACTATTGTCTCTCCACCACTATTGTCTCTCCACCACTATTGTCTTTCCATCACTATTGTCTTTCCATGACTATTGTCTCTCCATTACTATTGTCTCTCTGCCACTATTGTCTTTCCACAACTATTGTCTCTCTGCCACTATTGTCTTTCCACCACTATTGTCTCTCCACCACTATTGTCTCTCCACCACTATTGTCTCTCCACCACTATTGTCTCTCTGCCACTATTGTCTTTCCATCACTATTGTCTCTCCACCACTATTGTCTCTCTGCCACTATTGTCTTTCCACCACTATTGTCTCTCCACCACTATTGTCTATCTGCCACTATTGTCTCTCCACCACTATTGTCTCTCCACCACTATTGTCTTTCTATCACTATTGTCTTTCCATCACTATTGTCTCTCCACCACTATTGTCTCTCTGCCACTATTGTCTTTCCACCACTATTGTCTCTCCACCACTATTGTCTATCTGCCACTATTGTCTCTCCACCACTATTGTCTCTCCACCACTATTGTCTTTCTATCACTATTGTCTTTCCATTACTATTGTCTCTCCACCACTATTGTCTCTCTGCCACTATTGTCTTTCCACAACTATTGTCTCTCTGCCACTATTGTCTTTCCACCACTATTGTCTCTCCACCACTATTGTCTCTCCACCACTATTGTCTCTCCACCACTATTGTCTCTCCACCACTATTGTCTCTCTGCCACTATTGTCTTTCCATCACTATTGTCTCTCCACCACTATTGTCTCTCTGCCACTATTGTCTTTCCACCACTATTGTCTCTCTACTACTATATTCTCTCCACCACTATTGTCTCTCCACCACTATTGTCTCTCCACCACTATTGTCTTTCCACCACTATTGTCTCTCCACTACTATTGTCTCTCAGCCACTATTGTCTTTCCACCACTATTGTCTCTCTGCCACTATTGTCTTTCCATAACTATTGTCTCTCCACCACTATTGTCTCTCTGCCACTATTGTCTTTCCACCACTATTGTCTCTCCACCTCTATTGTCTCTCCACCACTTGTCTCTCCACTACTATTGTCTTTCTGCCACTATTGTCTTTCCACCACTATTGTCTTTCCACCACTATTGTCTCTCCACCACTATTGTCTTTCCACCACTATTGTCTCTCCACCACTATTGTCTCTCCACCACTATTGTCTCTCCACCACTATTGTCTCTCCACCACTATTGTCTCTCTGCCACTATTGTCTTTCCATCACTATTGTCTCTCCACCACTATTGTCTCTCTGCCACTATTGTCTTTCCACCACTATTGTCTCTCTGCCACTATTGTCTTTCCACCACTATTGTCTCTCTGCCACTATTCTACTATTGTCTCCACCACTGTTGTATCTCCACCACTATTGACTCTCCACCACTATTGTGTCTCCACCACTATTGTATCCAAGATTATTGAATTTCCACCACTATTGACTCTCCACCACTATTGTATCTCCACTATTTTATCCCCACCACTATTGTATTTACACCACTCTTGTCTCCCTCACCTCCTACTACTGTCTCTCCCACCTCCATTCTTGTCTCTCCACCTCCCACTATTGTCTCCCCACGTCCTGCTGTTGTCTTCATATTCCCACTATTGTCTCCCCACCTCCCACTATTGTCTCCCCACCTCCCACTATTGTCTCTCCCACCTCCCACTATTGTCTCCCCACCTCCCACTATTGTCTCCCTACCTCCCACTATTGTCTCCCTACCTCCCACTATTGTCTCCCTACCTCTCACTACTGTCTCCGCACCTCCCACTATTGTCTACCCACCTCTCACTACTGTCTCCACACCTCCCACTATTGTCTACCCTCCTCCCACTATTATCTTCCACTATTATCTTCCCACCCCCACTGTTATGTCCCCACCTCCCACTATTATCTCCCCACCCCCATTATTGTGTTCCCACCTCCCACTATTATGACCCCACCTCCCACTGTTGCGTCCCCACCTCCCACTATTGTCTCCCCACCTCCCACTTTTGTCTCCCCACCTCCCACTATTGTCTCCCCACCACCCACTTTTGTCTCCCCACCACCCACTTTTGTCTCCCCACCACCCACTTTTGTCTCCCCACCTCCCACTTTTGTCTCCCCACCACCCACTTTTGTCTCCTCACCTCCCCCTTTTGTCTCCCCACCACCCACTTTTGTCTCCCCACTTCCCACTTTTGTCTCCCCACCTCCCACTTTTGTCTCCCCACCTCCCACTATTGTCTCCCTACCACTCACTTTTGTCTCCCCACCTCCCACTATTGTCTCCCCATCACCCACTTTTGTCTCCCCACCTCCCACTTTTGTCTCCCCACCACCTACTTTTGTCTCCCCACCTACTCAGTTCTCAGTTGCTTTCAGTTTTCTAATCAGAATGATCCCTCAGGCGCTGATGACTTTCTTTACCTTTCCATTACCTCCCCTCTCTCCCCATGCCTTCTTTCCCCCCTCCCTATAACCCCTCTCCTTCCCCTTCCCACTCTCACCCCCCAGCCACTGCAGTTTCACCCGGGGTTTACTCTGTGTTTGCTTAAGTTGAACCTTACTTCCCCCCCCCCCAAGGTGGGTTTTCGTGCCCCTGCGGGTTATATCCGGGAGGGTTTTGTCCTGGGGGTTATGACCCACGGGGAGGGGGTGAGGATGGTTGTTGCTCCCCGTCGGTTATTATGGTACAGTGGCACTTGTGTTACTTCAAGTGAATGTGTGTAAGCTGTCCTGTCTTTGGGTTTAAGTGGTGGTAATTGAGGTTAAGTGGTGGTAATTAAGTGAGGTTTAAGTAGTGGTAATTAAGTGAGGTTTAAGTAGTGGTAATTAAGTGAGGTTAAGTGGTGGTGATGAAGTAGGTTAAGTGGTGGTGATGAAGTAGTTTAAGTGGTGGTGATGAAGTAGTTTAAGTGGTGGTGATGAAGTAGTTTAAGTGGTGGTGATGAAGTAGGTTAAGTGGTGGTGATGAAGTAGTTTAAGTGGTGGTGATGAAGTAGTTTAAGTGGTGGTGATGAAGTAGTTTAAGTGGTGGTGATGAAGTAGTTTAAGTGGTGGTGATGAAGTAGTTTAAGTGGTGGTGATGAAGTAGTTTAAGTGGTGGTGATGAAGTAGTTTAAGTGGTGGTGATGAAGTAGTTTAAGTGGTGGTGATGAAGTAGTTTAAGTGGTGGTGATGAAGTAGTTTAAGTGGTGGTGATGAAGTAGTTTAAGTGGTGGTGGTGAAGTAGTTTAAGTGGTGGTGGTGAAGTAGTTTAAGTGGTGGTGATGAAGTAGTTTAAGTGGTGGTGGTGAAGTAGTTTAAGTGGTGGTGGTGAAGTAGTTTAAGTGGTGGTGATGAAGTAGTTTAAGTGGTGGTAATGAAGTAGTTTAAGTGGTGGTAATGAAGTAGTTTAAGTGGTGGTGATGAAGTAGTTTAAGTGGTGGTGATGAAGTAGTTTAAGTGGTGGTAATGAAGTAGTTTAAGTGGTGTGTAGTAATCTATCGGGAGATGAAAAGGGAGGCTCCCACCTCCCCGTGTGCGACATTCTGCTGCTCCTCCTGCTGCTGCTCTTCCTGCTGCTCCTCCTCTGTTCTTCCTTCTGCTCCTCCTGCTGCTCCTTCTGCTGCTCCTCCTGCTGCTCCTCCTGCTCTTCCTGCTGCTCCTAAAGAATTTGAGTTAAAACTTTAAGACACTCCATCAAATATGTATTAGTTTCCTTATAACGAACTTCCCCTACCACCTCACCTTCTTTAACTGCACAAATAGGCATATTTATTTTGTAATATTTTACGCGAAGCTTAAAGAATAGATGGTGCATGAGGAGTGAGGGATACATTACAAATACACATATGTGTCTGTCAAAAATTAAGTTAGTGCTGCTCAGAGTTGGGCCGGCGAGTACCCAGGATGCAACCAGCATTACGTCTGTGACCTGCAGCATGGAGCTTCTGCAAGAAACAACTAGCCGCCCTGGGATCCCTTCGTGAGACGTCGCCTACCTCCATCCACCCAAGATTTGTACACTCTCTTGGTGAACCTCTCTTGGTGAACCTCTCTTGGTGAACCTCTCTTGGTGACTCCTTCCCGTGTTCTTCACGCTGTATTCATTGTATGACACTCACCAAATACAGTGACAACAGATATTTTTCACTGGCAGGAGCCACCACCTCGCTACAACAACAATCATGTAAATAAATAGTTCACAGAACCGACAGGTTGATAATTTACATACATATGCAACACTTGGGTATCTTTGCTGAGGACACGTTTAGCCACACAGTGGCTTCATCAGTCCTATACAAAGAAGAGTGGTGAAGATCGGCAGGAGTTTGAGGTAATCAGTCCCTCAGCCTGGAACCAATGTAATCAGTCCCACAGCCTGGAACTAATGTAATCAGTCCCACAGCCTGGAATCAATGTAATCAGTCCCACAGCCTGGAACCAATGTAATCAGTCCCACAGCCTGGAACCAATGTAATCAGTACCACAGCCTGGAACCAATGTAATCAGTACCACAGCCTGGAACCAATGTAATCAGTCCCACAGCCTGGAACCAATGTAATCAGTCACACAGCCTAGAACCAATGTAATCAGTACCACAGCCTGGAACCAATGTAATCAGTCCCACAGCCTGGAACCAATGTAATCAGTCCCACAGCCTAGAACCAATGTAATCAGTACCACAGCCTGGAACCAATGTAATCAGTCCATCAATCTTGAAATCATAGACTAGTGAGCAATAAGCATTCCCTTATACATTGAAAATGGTCATCACAATTTAGAAAAAAATGATGTATATATATATATATATATATATATATATATATATACACGCACACGCATCACTCTCTCCATTGGACCACCATCCTTAAACACCTGGCGCCCAGCAGTACTGAGAGTGTTATCCTAATGCAAGGACATTCATGGTCATGGAGCATCAGACTAATTTCAACCTCATCCTGTTTGTTGTACCAGCCTTCACTAGCAGTCTATATATCAATGTAATCACGAAACAAGCGATTTTGAATCATTAACAGAACTGCAGTTTAACCAGGACTCGATCCTGCGTTCCCATGCCCAGCCCTATGTATTACAGGATGGATATAAATGCACTGGAAAATGTACAGAGGAGGATGACAAAGTTGAACCAATGTATCAGAAATCTTCCCTATGAGGATAGACTGAAGGCGTAGAATTAGGGGGAATATGATTGAGGAGTATAAATGGAAAACAGGAATAAATAAAGGGGATGTAAATAGGGTGCTAAAAATATCTAGACAAAACAGGACTCGCAGCAATGGTTTTAAGTTGGAAAAATTCAGATTCAGGAAGGATATAGGAAAGCACTGGTTTGGTAATAGAGTTGTGGATGAGTGGAACAAACTCCCGAGTACCGTCATAGAAGCTAAGACGTTGTGTAGTTTTAAAAATAGGTTAGATAAATACATAAGTGGGTGTGAGTTGGACCTTACTAGCTTGTGCTAATAGGTCTGATGACGTGCTCCTTCCTTAAGTGGATGTGACCTGACCTGACTAGGTGGGTCATTGGTTTAAGCTGGGAGGTGACTTGGACCTGCCTTGCATGGGCCAGTAGGCCTGCTGCAGTGTTCCTTCTTCCTTATGTTCTTATTATACAACTTATACACACCCAGCTGATATCAGTGATATAATACAGACAGGCCCCGCTTTACAGCGCTTCTCTTTACAGTTTCGCTAATACAGCGGCTTTCAATTATACCCATTCTTCATTTATTCAGACTTTCTACAATAAATATATTCACCACTAAGACAAAAATATCTTAAGTAATGTGTGTACTGTATATGCTGTATAGCTATGTTGCTCACATAATATATGGTAGTGTAAACATGTTATCAGACTTTTATGTGAATTTGAAAGTAAAACAAATCTATGATTCACGTCTCAGCGATTTTCACTTTACAGCGGTAACCCTGAACCTACCCTGCTGTATAAGCGGGGCCTCCTTTATGTAGAAGCCCCTGGTTATGCACAGCATTCCGGGCAACTTTGGTTAATTTTGTCTCCCAGCATGCGACCCACACCAGTCGGCTAACACCAAGGTACCTACTTACAGCTAAGTGAACAGGAACAGCAGATGCCTTAAGGAAACACGCCGGATGTATTCACCCGTACCGGGGATCGAACCATTGACACTCAGTGTGTGAGCTGAGTGCGCTACCAACCGAAATACCGAACTGTGTGACTGATACGCTATGTAGTGGAGGGTGACAGTGAAGACAAGGACGGTGTGGAGAGTGACAGTGAAGACAAGGATGGTGTGGTGGGTGACAGTGAAGACAAGGATGGTGTGGTGGGTGACAGTGAAGACAAGGATGGTGTGGAAGGTGACAGTGAAGACAAGGATGGTGTGGAAGGTGACAGTGAAGACAAGGATGGTGTGGTGGGTGACAGTGAAGACAAGGATGGTGTGGTGGGTGACAGTGAAGACAAGGATGGTGTGGTGGGTGACAGTGAAGACAAGGATGGTGTGGTGGGTGACAGTGAAGACAAGGATGGTGTGGTGGGTGACAGTGAAGACAAGGATGGTATGGAGAGTGACAGTGAAGACAAGGATGGTGTGGAGGGTGACAGTGAAAACAATGATGGTGTGGTGGGTGACAGTGAAGACAATGATGGTGTGGTGGGTGACAGTGAAGACAATGATGGTGTGAAAGGTGACAGTGAAGATAAGGATGGTGTGGTGGGTGACAGTGAAGACAATGATGGTGTGGTGGGTGACAGTGAAGACAATGATGGTGTGGAGGGTGACAGTGAAGACAATGATGGTGTGGAAGGTGACAGTGAAGACAATGATGGTGTGGAAGGTGACAGTGAAGATAAGGATGGTGTGGAGGGTGACAGTGAAGACAATGATGGTGTGGTGGGTGACAGTGAAGATAAGGATGGTGTGGTGGGTGACAGTGAAGACAATGATGGTGTGGTGGGTGACAGTGAAGACAATGATGGTGTGGAAGGTGACAGTGAAGATAAGGATGGTGTGGTTGGTGAAAGTGAAGACAATGATGGTGTGGTGGGTGACAGTGAAGACAATGATGGTGTGGAAGGTGACAGTGAAGATAAGGATGGTGTGGAGGGTGACAGTGAAGACAATGATGGTGTGGTGGGTGACACTGAAGACAATGATAGTGTGGTGGGTGACAGTGAAGACAATGATGGTGTGGTGGGTGACAGTGAAGACAATGATGGTGTGGAAGGTGACAGTGAAGACAATGATGGTGTGGTGGGTGACAGTGAAGACAATGATGGTGTGGTGGGTGACAGTGAAGACAATGATGGTGTGGTGGGTGACAGTGAAGACAAGGATGGTGTGGAAGGTGACAGTGAAGACAAGGATGGTGTGGTGGGTGACAGTGAAGACAATGATGGTGTGGTGGGTGACAGTGAAGACAAGGATGGCGTGGAAGGTGACAGTGAAGACAATGATGGTGTGGAAGGTGACAGTGAAGATAAGGATGGTGTGGAGGGTGACAGTGAAGACAATGATGGTGTGGTGGGTGACAGTGAAGACAAGGATGGTGTGGTGGTTGACAGTGAAGACAAGGATGGTGTGGAAGGTGACAGTGAAGACAAGGATGGTGTGGAAAGTGACAGTGAAGACAAGGATGGTGTGGAGGGTGACAGTGAAGACAATGATGGTGTGGAAAGTGACAGTGAAGACAAGGATGGTGTGGAAAGTGACAGTGAAGACAATGATTGTGTGGTGGGTGACAGTGAAGACAATGATAGTGTGGAGGGTGACAGTGAAGACAATGATGGTGTGGAGGGTGACAGTGAAGACAAGGATGGTGTGGAGGGTGACAGTGAAGACAAGGATGGTGTGGTGGGTGACAGTGAAGACAAGGATGGTGTGGAGGGTGACAGTGAAGACAAGGATGGTGTGGAGGGTGACAGTGAAGACAAGGATGGTGTGGAGGGTGACAGTGAAGACAAGGATGGTGTGGAGGGTGACAGTGAAGACAAGGATGGTGTGGAGGGTGACAGTGAAGACAAGGATGGTGTGGTGGGTGACAGTGAAGACAAGGATGGTGTGGTGGGTGACAGTGAAGACAAGGATGGTGTGGAAGGTGACAGTGAAGACAAGGATGGTGTGGAAAGTGACAGTGAAGATAAGGATGGTGTGGAGGTGACAGTGAAGACAAGGATGGTGTGGAGGTGACAGTGAAGACAAGGATGGTGTGGAGGGTGACAGTGAAGACAAGGATGGTGTGGTGGGTGACAGTGAAGACAAGGATGGTGTGGAAGGTGACAGTGAAGACAAGGATGGTGTGGAAGGTGACAGTGAAGATAAGGATGGTGTGGAGGGTGACAGTGAAGACAAGGATGGTGTGGAGGGTGACAGTGAAGACAAGGATGGTGTGGAGGGTGACAGTGAAGACAAGGATGGTGTGGTGGGTGACAGTGAAGACAAGGATGGTGTGGAAGGTGACAGTGAAGACAAGGATGGTGTGGAAGGTGACAGTGAAGACAAGGATGGTGTGGAAGGTGACAGTGAAGACAAGGATGGTGTGGAAGGTGACAGTGAAGACAAGGATGGTGTGGAAGGTGACAGTGAAGACAAGGATGGTGTGGAGGGTGACAGTGAAGACAAGGATGGTGTGGAGGGTGACAGTGAAGACAAGGATGGTGTGGAAGGGATATTAATATTAATCTCAATTTTTTTGACACTAAACAAGATGAATATTACCCAGCCACATCACCCTCCCTCCCTCCCTCCCTCCCTCCCTCCCTCCCTCCCTCCCACCCTCCCTCCCTCCTCCTACCTCCCTCCCTCCCTCCCTCCCACCCTCCCTCCTACCGTCCCTCCCACCCTCCCTCCCTCCTACCCTCCCTCCCTCCTACCCTCCCACCCTCCCTCCCTCCTACCCTCCCAACCTCCCTCCCTCCTACCCTCCCACCCTCCCTCCCTCCTACCGTCCATCCCACCCTCCCTCCCTCCCTCCTACCGTCCCTCCTACCCTCCCACCCTCCCTCCCTCCTACCGTCCATCCCACCCTCCCTCCCTCCCTCCTCCGTCCCTCCTCCCTCCCACCCTCCCTCCCTCCTACCGTCCATCCCACCCTCCCTCCCTCCTACCTACCGTCCCTCCTACCCTCCCACCCTCCCTCCCTCCTACCGTCCATAAAACCCTCCCTCCCTCCTTCCTACCGTCCCTCCTACCCTCCCACCCTCCCTCCCTCCTACCGTCCATCCCACCCTCCCTCCCTCCTTCCTACCGTCCCTCCTACCCTCCCACCCTCCTCCCTCCTACCGTCCATCCCACCCTCCCTCCCTCCTTCCTACCGTCCCTCCTACCCTCCCTCCCCTCTCCCTCCCCTACCGTCCCTAAACCCTCCCTCCCCCTACCGTCCCTCCCTCCCCTACCGTCCCCCCACCCTCCACTCCTTCCGTCCCTCCCACCCTCCCTCCTACCGTCCCTCCCACCCTCCCTCCCTCCTACCGTCCCTCCCATCCTCCCTCCCATCCTCCCTCCCTCCCTCCCTCCCTCCCTCCCACCCTCCTCCCACCTGTCAGTAGTGTTACTGATTACTTGTGTAGTATACTTAGATAATTCCATCTATGTTATAGATAGGCTCCCTAGCTAGCTATGACGTCACGAGTCACGAACATGTTAGGCTTGAGTGTTGCAGCTCGGTTGCAGCCTAGGCCTAGCAGGCTCCCCAGGTAGGCCTAGGCTTCTCCCTCACCACTCTTAATATACGCCACCAGAACTTCCAACCAGTGTATTCATTACTCAATATCTCCTTAAGTACCCACCCGACACACCTTCCCTCCTCCCTCCCTCCCTCCTACCTTCCCTCCCTCCTTCCCTCCCTCCTACCTTCCCTCCCACCCTCTCTTCCACCTTCTCTCCCGCCTTAACTCCCACCTTCCCTCCCATCTTCCCTCACTTCCACTCTTCTTCCCTCCTTCCCACTCTCCCTCCCTTCTTCCCTTCCTCCCTCCTTCCCTCCCTCCCACCTTCCCTCCCTTCCACTCTCTTACGCTGGTGCTGCAAGCACACACACACACACACACACAACACACACACACACACACACACATACACACACACACACACACACACACACACACACACACATACACACACACACACACACACACACACAAAAGTACAGAAAACGACATAGCATCGAAAGTTAAGTCCGACCCGAAGCTCATGTACAGTCACATCAGAAGGAAAACAACAGTTAAAGACCAGGTGATAAGGCTGAGGAGAGAAGATGGGGAACTCACAAGCAATGATCAAGAGGTATGTGAGGAGCTCAAATTGAGGTTTAAGGAAGTATTCACAGTGGAGGAAGGAAGGCAGCTGGGTAGACAGGATGGGGTGCATCACCAACAAGGGATGTATCAAGTGCTAAGAGGCATACACACAACTGAGGAGGAGGTGAAGCAGTTACTCATTGACCTTGATACCTCAAAGGCGATGGGTCCGGACAATATCTCCCCTTGGGTTCTTCGGGAAGGAGCTGAGGTACTGAGTGTGCCACTTACCATAATATTCAACACATCCCTTGAAATGGGCAGATACCTGAGGTATGGAAGAAGGCCAATGTAGTCACCATCTTTAAAAAAGGAGACAGAAAAGAGGCACTAAACTATAGACCGGTGTCACTTACATGTATAGTGTGCAAAGTCCTGGAGAAAATCATCAGGAAAAGAATGGTGGAACACCTCGAGCTGAACAGGATAATAAACACCAGACAGCACGGATTCCGGGAAGGCAAATCCTGTGTAACAAACCTTCTAGAGTTCTATGATAAAGTAACAGAGGTAAGGCAAGAGAGAGAAGGGTGGGTTGATTGCATTTTCCTGGACTGCAGGAAGGCCTTCGACACAGTTCCTCACATGAGATTAGTAAAGAAGTTGGAAGAACAAGCATGTATAACAGGAAGGGCACTGGAATGGATCAGGGAATACCTCACAGGGAGGCAACAACGGGTCATGGTGCGTGATGAGGTATCACAGTGGGCGCCTGTGACGAGCGGCGTACCGCAGGGGTCAGTCCTAGGACCAGTGTTATTCTTGGTATATGTAAACGACATGACGGATGGGATAGACTCAGAAGTGTCTCTGTTCGCAGATGATGTGAAATTAATGAGGAGAATCACATCGGAAGAGGACCAAGCAGGGCTTCAAACAGACCTGGACAAGCTTGACATCTGGTCTAGCAACTGGCTTCTCGAATTCAATCCCACCAAATGCAAAGTCATGAAGATCGGAGAAGGACAAAGAAGACCGCTGACAGAGTACAGGCTAGGTGGACAAGGGCTACAAACCTCGGCAAAGGAGAAAGACCTTGGGGTGAGTATAACGCCAAGTACGTTTCCGGAGGCACACATCAACCAGATAACTGCGGCAGCATATGGGCGACTGGCAAACCTAAGATTAGCGTTCCGTTACCTAAACAAGGAATCGTTCAAGACACTGTACACCGTGTACGTCAGGCCCATACTAGAATATGCAGCACCAGTCTGGAACCCACACCTGGTCAAGCACGTAAAGAAACTAGAGAAAGGGCAAAGGTTTGCGACAAGGCTAGTTCCACAACTCAAGGGTCTGTCCTATGAAGAAAGGTTTAGGGAAATAGGACTAACAACACTGGAGGAAAGAAGGGTCAGAGGAGACATGATAACGACATACAAAATACTGCGGGGAATCGACAAGGTAGACAGGGACAGGATGTTCCAGAGAGGGAACACAGAAACAAGGGGACACAACTGGAAGCTGAAGACTCAGATGAGTCAAAGGGATGTTAGGAAGCATTTCTTCAGCCACAGAGTAGTCAGGAAGTGGAATAGTCTAGAGAAAGATATAGTGGAGGCAGGAACCATACATAGTTTTAAGACGAGGTATGATAAAGCTCATGGAGCAGGGAGAGCAGAGACCCAGTAGCAGACAGCGAAGAGGCGGAGCCAGGAGCTGAGTCTCGACCCCTGCAACCACAATTAGGTGAGTACAATTAGGTGAGTACGTGGCTAGCGCTCTTGCTTCACGCACGGAGGTCCCGGGTTCAATTCCCGGCGGGGCCAAAACATTTCGAAGTGTTTCCTTACACACATACACACACACACACACACACACCAATATATATACAACAGGCCTAGTGTCTAATTGACATGTCCCTAGGACAAAATGGTAACTAACACACACACACACACAGCAGCGACCAGCGAAGAGGCGGGGCCAGGAGAAGTGACTCGACCCCTGCCCCTGCAGCCACAAGTAGGTGAGTACACACACACACACACACACTGCTGTCATAGCCCACCACAAGAGCATGGTTAACCCACCTTCACGTATCCTTAGATTGCAACAATGAATCTGATTTATTTCTATATATTTGTATATACGTACTTATTCTTAGAGCAAAGTGACAATGGTAAGTAGTAAGCTGGGGGAAGCGAAGGACAGACTAGAAAAAAGAAGTATCATGGAAATGAATGCATTTAGATTCCTGACTAATTTTTATGTATTTAGATACTTGGGAGTGTAAATATCAGCAATTAGGTCTATGAAATATGAAGTAAATAACAGCAAAGATGATATAAAGAACATTGGGGAGCAGAGTGAAAATATGTGAAAATGTATTAGTTTATTAAGGAATACATAAAGAAAAATATATGAGAGTAGAGTGGTGTTAGCACTTGTGTATTACTGTGAAGTGTGTTTGGTAAGAAGGGTATTATTTGAAGAGCAAGAGAAAGGCTTTTTGAGCGTTTGGTGAGGATGGAATAATTGAGAAAAACAGGCTGAGTTCGATGGGCCTATAAATCTGGGGTTTAGAGAACTACTGAGGACAGGTTAGAGGTTTTGAACATGCACCAAGCAGGTGTGAACGCATTAGATTTTAGAGGACGCACATAGTTTTTAGAACGTTATGTGCTAGTAAAGGGATACAAGAAAATCGGTTACTTGGACTCGAGTTTTCTGTACTCTGTAACTCCATGACGTTTATTTGGTATAAAAATATATACAGAAATGTAAAGGTTAGCGCTCCAGAAATGAAAACCATCCTGTGCCTTACGTGCCACTCCAAACTTCACTCAAATTATTACAACAGAGAGTGAATATCGATGTTTCTGTGAGTTCCACACTGCCTCTCTCTACTCTGCTTGGCCCACCCGGCGACAGGTAATTACCTGAGTCACCGACCAACTCAGCACCATCCCCAGGTAGTAATTACCGCAAAAGGGGCAGAACGTTTTCACATGCTTTGTGTGGGAGTGACGTCCGTTATCCCAGACGTCAACAGAAAAGACGTCCTCATATCGTGCTCGGGTTGGGTATCAGCCAGAAATATTTCTCGACCTGTTTCACACCAGTTTCTCTTATTTCCCACCTTGCTACTGGGAAATACACCTGCGTGTCTTCCTCCGTGTTGAGGAAGACGCACAAGACTGCGTGCAAAACTACGCTACAATCCACTCCGTTTTTCTTTCCTGTTATTTGATGTGGTGTATATAGAAGCATTTTTATTGCAGATTGTACTTCTATTTCATCACCTGTTTTGTTGGGGAATCTTAAATATACGTAGGTGATGCCGCCTCTGTCTCCGTGTCTCTCTCTGTACCTCTCTCTGTCTCTGTCTCTGCCTGTCTCTCTCTCTCTCCTCTGTCCGTCTGTCTGTCTGTCTGTCTCTCTCTCTCTCTCTCTCTCTCTCTCTCTCTCTCTCTCTCTCTCTCTCTCTCTCTCTCTCTCTCTCTCTCTCTCTCTCTCTCTCTCTCTCTCTCTCCCACATATTATATTACAATAATTAATTTTCTTGCATCACCTTCAGCACTCTTCCAGCAACATGATCCGCTGAGTCGTTACTTTGTTCCTTTATAAAACAAGAATAGACATGTTTGTTGCATGAGAGTACATAGGCTGGAAGGAGTACATAGGAGTTCACTTCAGTATATGGGAGTGCACTGGAGTACATAGGAGTAAACTATATTATATAGTATACATATATGCATACAGGCGTAAACAGCTCATGAAAGTACGTGGGTGTGTACAATAGTACATACGAGTACATTATTTCCAAGTTAGAATATGTATAATGTATACAAATGTACAATGAATACATACATACATACATATTTTAGCAGTAAATCAGATACATAAGACAAAGGTAAATTCTCTGGATGTTATGATAATATATATGAGCTATGACAGTCGCGTTGCGTTAAACATTAGCGTCAATACGACGAGTTTGTGATAAAACAAACAAAACGTATAAAGTTTAGACATTCTCGCGTCTGGTGGAAAAGAAGAGAGAAAAGAAATGCTAACTGGGTTAATTTAGAAAAGATGACGACGATAGATGAGGGTTCTCTCCTCACTCGAAAGTCTTATTATCTTTGTTATTAAAAATCTCACGAGGCAATGCTGTATTTCTGAATAGGGATTTAATTGAGTATCCGTAAAGTGAAAAATCGTTGAATTTCATTTTTTTTTTTTTTTTTAGAAAAGCAAGTCAGGTCAGGCTGGTGTACGAGGCTTTATCGAGTACTTTATTATGGTCATATTATCTATAACAGATCAGATCAATGCCAGGTCGTTTAGATATTTTAACTGATTCGGTAATAAATTTGTATATAAGTCGCAGGCGGTGTGAAGGGGAGACAATCAGACAGTCGAGGAAGCCAAGAACAATATGGATCGATAACACTGATGTTCCAAATTATTAGAATCTTTGAGTTTTGAAGAGAAGGATGTGGGGTTGACGTTGTGTGTGCGTATGAATCACTTCAACAGTTCACTCACTGTAGTGTGCATGTCTGTCTAAACGACATCCCCTACTGACCACGAGACAGTTAAAGTTATTTAATGGAAAGACCACATGACCATCATTCATTATATTGTTAGATACGTAGTGGATATAAGCTGTTAAGCGTTCTAGTATAAGTGAAGTCTTCTTTCAACGCACCAGATGTATCCCACCGAAACAGGGTGGCCCAAAAAGAAAAACAAAAGCTTCTCTTTATAAATTTAGTAATATATACAGGAGAAGGGGTTACTAGCCTCTTGCTCCCGGCATTTCAGTCGCCTCTTACGACACGCATGGCTTACGGAGGAAGAATTCTGTTCCACTTCCCCATGGAGATCAGAGGAAATAAACAAGAACAAAAACTAGTAAGAAAAGAGAAGAAAACCCAGAGGGGTGTGTTTGTACATTCATGTGTAGTGTGACCTAAGTGTAAGAAGTAACAAGACATACCTGAAATCTTGCATGTTTATTAGACAGAAAAAAAACACCAGCAATCCTAACATCATGAAAAACAATTACAGGCTTCTGTTTTACACTCACTTGGCAGGACGGTAGTACCTTCCTGGGCGGTTGCTGTCTACCAACCTACTACCTAGTTATATATATATATATATATATATATATATATATATATATATATATATATAAACAAGTCGGCCGTCTCCCACCAAGGCAGGGTGACCCAAAAAGAAAGAAAATCCCCCCCAAAAAAACTTCCATCATCATTCAACACTTTCACCTCACTCATACATAATCATTGTCTTTACAGAGGCGCTCAGATACGACAGCTGAGAATAGTTCCTCCCAGCTGTCACTATCCCTGACCCCTCCTTTAAAGTGCAGGCATTGTACTTCCCATTTCCGGGACTCAAGTCCAACTAAATCAATTAACTGGTTTCCCTGAATCCCTTCATAAAAATGTTACCCTGCTCACACTCCAACAGCTCCTCAGGCCCCAAAAACCATTCGTCTCCATTCACTCCTATCTAACACGCTCACACATGCTTGCTGGAAGTCCAAGCCCCTCGCCCACAAAACCTCCTTTACCCCCTCCCTCCAACCTTTTCTAGGACGACCCCTACCCCGCCTTCCTTCCCCTACAGATTTATACGCTCTCCAAGTCATTCTACTTTGATCCATTCTCTCTAAATGACCAAACCACCTCAACAACCCCTCTTCAGCCCTCTGACAAATACTTTTAGTAACTCCACACCTCCTCCTAATTTCCACACTCCGAATTTTCTGCATAATATTTACACCACACATTGCCCTTAGACAGGACATCTCCACTCCCTCCAGCCGCCTCCTCGCTGCAGTATTTGCAACCCATGCTTCACACCCATATAAGAGTGTTGGTACCACTATACTTTCGTACATTCCCTTCTTTGCCTCTATGGATAACGTTTTTTGTCTCCACAGATACTTCAACGCACCACTCACCTTTTTACCTTTATCAATTCTATGGTTAACTTCATCCTTCATAAACCCATCCGCTGACAATTCAACTCCCAAATATCTGAAAACATTCACTTCTTCCATAATCCCTCTCTCCAATGTGATATCCAATTTTTCTTTATTTAATTCGTTTGATACCCTCATCACCTTACTCTTATCTATGTTCACTTTCAACTTCCTACCTTTACACACTCTCCCAAACTCGTCCACTAACCTTTTCAACTTTACTTTAGAATCTCCCATAAGCACAGCATCATCAGCAAAAAGTAACTGTGTCAACTCCCATTTTGCATTTAATTCCCCATAATTTAATCCCACCCCTCTCCCCAACACCCTAGCATTTACTTCTTTTACAACCCCATCTATAAATATATTAAACAACCATGGTGACATTACACATCCCTGTCTAAGACCTACTTTTACAAGGAAGTAATCTCCCTCTCTCCTACACACCTTAACCTGAGCCTCAATATCCTCATAAAAACTATTTACAGCCTTCAGTAACTTACTACCTATTCCATACACTTGCAACATTTGCCACATTGCTCCCCTATTCACTCTATCATATGCCTTTTCTAAATCTATAAATGCAATGAAAACTTCCCTACCTTTATCCAAATACTGTACACATATATGCTTCACTGTTGATCTACACATCCCCTACCCACTCTAAAGCCTCCTTGCTCATCTGCAATCCTATTCTCTGTCTTACCTCTAATTCTTTCAATAATAACCCTGCCATACACTTTACCTGGTATACTCAGTAACCTTATTCCCCTATAATTCTTAAAATCTCTTTTTATCCCCCTTCCCTTTATATAAAGGAACTATACATGCTCTCTGCCAATCCCTAGGTACCTTCCTCTCTTTCATACATTTATTAAACAATAATACTAACCACTCCAACACTATATCCCCCCTGCTTTTAACATTTCTGTCATGATCGCGTCAGTTCCTGCTGCGTTACCCCCTTTCATTCTACGTAATGCCTCACGCACCTCCTCCACACTCACATCCTGCTCTTCTTCACTCCTAAACGATGTTGTACCTCCCTGGCCAGTACGTGAAATAACCGCCTCCCTTTTTTCATCGACATTTAAAAGTTCCTCAGAATATTCCCACCATCTACACAATACCTCCAGCTCCCCATCTACTAACTACTCTGTTTTTAACTGACAAATCCATTCGTTCCCTAATCTTTCTTAACTTGTTTATCTCTCTCCAAAAAAATTTCTTGTTTTCAGGAAAATTTCATGACAGAGCCTCTCCCACTCTTTCATCTGCTCTCCTTTTGCACTCTCTCACCACTCTCTTCACCTTTCTTTTACTCTCCATATACTCTGCTCTTCTATTAACACTTATGTTTTGTAAAAACCTCTCATAAGCTACCATTTTCTCTTTTATCACACCCTTTACTTCTTCATTCCACCACTCACTCCTCTTTCCTCCTGCACCCACCCTCCTATAGCCACAAACTTCTGCCCCACATTCTAATACTGCATTTTTAAAACTATCACAACTCTCTACAACACCCCCCCCCCCACTACTCATACTTGCACTATCCCACCTTTCTTCCAATAGTTGCTTATATCTCCCCTAACTTCCTCCTCCCTTAGTTTATACACTTTTACCTCTCTCTCTCTCTACTTGCTGTTGCTATCTATATATATATATATATATATATATATATATATATATATATATATATATATATATATATATATATATATATATATATATATATATCCAGAGAGAGAGAGAGAGAAGAGATCCTCGTGGTACATATAGTGTTCAGCTATGATTGATTAATGGGTTTAAAACTTATCGACTTTTTAAAGAGTCTAGGCTGCATGTAACCAATGTATCAGTACGTAAAATAGCGATTAACTTATTCAGTATATATACAGTGAGATATGCAACTCTCGCTTTATATAATCTTGCTCTTCGGACTCTGTAATTACTTGTAATTTATATTCAGTCATAACAATTGATTGAACTATGTTTCTTTGTAAACATATCCACTACTTTTATCTTTAAAAATTTCTACTAATAGTGTTTTTTCTTACGAGTTCTGCGCTAGTATTTATTTCCTGTGAGATGTTCATGATAATATAGCAGTTGCAGTGTTGAACAAAAATGATCCTATAATCATATCTTATGACCAATTTGTGAATCAAAGTGGAATTATAGACAGGGACGTAGCTCCTATAATCTAAACAAAATTCGACAATAGAGCTTCGGAGTTCATGTTAAACACAGAAAATTATAGTCTTCAGAGAGACTATCTGCTCTGAAGTACTACACCACAGTCTAGTTACCTCTATTTCCTTATAATAAAATTAGATTAGAAGAGTATAGCAAAAGGCTCGATCCCTGTTTCACTTCCTCCAGCCACACTGACAGCGTGAAAAGCTTAACGAGCGAATGGCCTTGTTTGACGCATAACCCTCCATTGAGAATTCGACAGAAAATTATTTAATAACGTTTATACTTAGCATTACTACTACTACTACTACTGCTTATGGTACCACTACTCTAGGTGACGTATATCAACCTGTCTTGTTCAGGTATGTGAACACATTATACAGAACACGTTACATTTGGGTAGCGTTTCACTCAGGGTAAAGTTCTAGCTTGACGAGGTCTTCATAATGCCTCTACATTCACTATCCTGTAAATTTCGACCGAATTTATCATTCCCAATTCCAATTAACTGCAGATTTGTAGTGAATCATCTAATCTGAATAATGTTTACATTCAGTCTTTCACAGGAATGCAATTTAAATTCTTCGTAAATCTATAACCCAGGTAGGTACATTTACAGGTCTAATTTCCAGTGTACACATAAAGAGAAGTTTTGAGGAAGTAAACATAGGTTTGGCTACAAATAAACGTGGAAGTTTTATGTACACGCAGATAGTGATCGAAGTGAACATCAAGTGTTCAGCTCTCTCATATTCTTGAACGCTATGAACTTGACTGTTCATTTATTGAAGAATGTAGTGAGTAAATTAAAATCATTATTATTACATTTAAAATGTACGAAATTCCTTTTAAAATGTAATAAACTCCAGAGTCGTTTAATAAAAATAAGATGTCAGAAATTCAGGGCAAATTTACTAAATTTTACTCCTAACGGTTGAAGAATAAAATAATAAAAATATATAAAAAATACACATGCAGATGAACTCGTATATACGTACTCATGTCTTTGTTTACCAGTATATTGTCTCGCCACCTTCCATAGCGTCGATGTGTACACAATAAACTAGTTATTCCTCAGAAAAAAATCATTTCAATCAGATTTCAATAAAAGGATCAGTTGACCATTAGCCATTCACTAAATTCTGACTGTGCAATCATGAAAGATTCATCAAACAATTCAGAGGCGTCAGCAAATCGCAAGGGAGGTCCCTCAGGCACTAAGCGGAAGCAATGATGGGTGTGTGCAGAATGAGGGAAACCAGTGCAATCCAAAAAGGTCTGAAAATAAATATGGAGAGTGACACTTATGTACAGTTCAGAACATTCACTAGAGGAAGCATGTCGCCACGAACGGACGGACTTTGCACATTATAGAAGGGATCCACTATCAGAAAAGATCAAATACTAAATTGGAAATTCTGTGTAACTCAGGTGTATGCTGGAGGAATACAGGAATAAGGAGATTATGAATAACGTGTGTCCTTGAGGCACAGTGTATATATCTTTAAATGTCATATCACCACACACACACACACTGGGTGCCTCACTGCTAGGATAAATGTGACCTTAGCACACACACACACTGGGTGCCTCGCTGCAAGGACAAATGTGACCTCAGCACACACACACACTGGGTGCCTCGCTGCAAGGACAAATGTGACCTCAGCACACACACACACTGGGTGCCTCGCTGCAAGGACAAATGTGACCTCAGCACACACACACACACTGGGTGCCTCACTGCTAGGACAAATGTGACCTCAGCACACACACACACTGGGTGCCTCACTGCTAGGACAAATGTGACCTCAGCACACACACACACGCTGGGTGCCTCGCTGCTAGGACAAATGTGACCTCAGCACACACACACTGGGTGCCTCACTGCTAGGACAAATGTGACCTCAGCACACACACACACACACTGGGTGCCTCGCTGCTGGGACAAATGTGACCTCAGCACACACACTGGGTGCCTCACTGCTAGGACAAATGTGACCTCAGCACACACACTGGGTGCCTCGCTGCTAGGACAAATGTGACCTCAGCACACACACACTGGGTGCCTCACTGCTAGGACAAATGTGACCTCAGCACACACACACACACACTGGGTGCCTCGCTGCTAGGACAAATGTGACCTCAGCACACACACTGGGTGCCTCACTGCTAGGACAAATGTGACCTCAGCACACACACACACTGGGTGCCTCGCTGCAAGGACAAATGTGACCTCAGCACACACACTGGGTGCCTCACTGCTAGGACAAATGTGACCTCAGCACACACACACACACACACTGGGTGCCTCGCTGCTAGGACAAATGTGACCTCAGTACACACACTGGGTGCCTCACTGCTAGGACAAATGTGACCTCAGCACACACACACACACACTGGGTGCCTCGCTGCTATGACAAATGTGACCTCAGCACACACACTGGGTGCCTCACTGCTAGGACAAATGTGACCTCAGCACACACACACACTGGGTGCCTCGCTGCAAGGACAAATGTGACCTCAGCACACTCACTGGGTGCCTCACTGCTAGGACAAATGTGACCTCAGCACACACACACACACTGGGTGCCTCGCTGCTAGGACAAATGTGACCTCAGCACACACACTGGGTGCCTCACTGCTAGGACAAATGCGACCTCAGCACACACACTGGGTGCCTCACTGCTAGGACAAATGTGACCTCAGCACACACACACACACTGGGTGCCTCGCTGCTAGGACAAATGTGACCTCAGCACACACACTGGGTGCCTCACTGCTAGGACAAATGTGACCTCAGCACACACACACACACTGGGTGCCTCGCTGCTAGGACAAATGTGACCTCAGCACACACTGGGTGCCTCACTGCTAGGACAAATGTGACCTCAGCACACACACACACTGGGTGCCTCGCTGCAAGGACAAATGTGACCTCAGTACACACACTGGGTGCCTCACTGCTAGGACAAATGTGACCTCAGCACACACACTGGGTGCCTCACTGCTAGGACAAATGTGACCTCAGCACACACGTCTAGCTTCTTCAATTCTGGTACACAGATAAATGATTTAGTCAATTTAATTTTATGTATCGTTAATATAATCGACCGTTCATTATAGGTACTATAACCGACCGTTCATTATAGGTAATATAATCGACCGTTCATTATAGGTAATATAATCGACCGTTTATTATAGGTAATGTAATCGACCGTTCATTATAGGTAATATAATCGACCGTTCATTATAGGTAATATAATCAATCGTTCATTATAGGTAATATAATCGACCGTTCATTATAGGTAATATAATCGACCGTTCATTATAGGTAATATAATCAACCGTTCATTATAGTTAATATAATCAACCGTTCATTATAGGTAATATAATCGACCGTTCATTATAGGTAATATAATCAACCGTTCATTATAGGTAATATAATCGACCGTTCATTATAGTTAATATAATCGACCGTTCATTATAGGTAATACAATAGACCGTTCATTATAGGTAATATAATCGACCGTTCATTATAGGTAATATAATCGACCGTTCATTATAGGTAATATAATCGACCGTATATTATAGGTAATATAATCGACCGTTCATTATAGGTAATATAATCGACCGTTCATTATAGGTAATATAATCGACCGTTCATTATATCACTGGTCAACACTTTTTGAAAACTTGTATGCTTCTTAAATGAGATTAGTTAATTCCTACTTATTTTCATGTTCTGAATCCAAATATCACCTTGAAAAATGCTTATTGGTTATAGGTTTAAAGATACGAGACATATAATATTTGATTATTTTATTATAACGTACAATATGTGTCATTATGTCTTAAACTCTAATCCGTACCTACACTCTGTCTTTTTGCTTGACGATTATAGTGGGCTGAAGAATCATCTCTTGCCAATGTCCAGCAATAGTCTGTAAGCATTCTTGTTCCCCATTTGCCCTGGTACCATTTTTCCATGGTTGAAATATCTTGGTGAAACCTTTCACCATGTTCGTCACTAACTGCACCACTTTGAAAAGTGGTATGTATGGAGGAAGAGGTGAAGTTTTGTATTCAAGATGTACTCAGCGAGAGTCAGTGGACATTGCCTTTCAGGGGTCTCACACTAAATAACAGATTAAGCATATTCACTGACTGCCGCAAAGTAAATTTAATAACTAAGGCTGAAGGGTTTCCTCTTATGAATAATTTTACTGATGTACTAGATGCAAAATTTGTGATTATATAGCAGGGTTATTTGACTTCCATGACCCAGTGTGCCAGTTATATCTCTATGTTTGAAATTGTACTCTACAGGTACTTTAAATTTTTGTATAACTTTAAATGTAATGGGAACTTGGTTTACACAGCCTGGGTTTTGCAAAATGATAATAGTAATAGTGCTCCTATATTGACTAGTTCCAGTTTTGCACTTCCATTTTCTCTGCAAGTAGACGCCAGTTCTGCAGGACAATTACTGTTAGTAAAAAGTTTCCAGAGAATTTATGCCACAACAGAAAAGAAGGCTCTTGTTTTGTGCTGATTGTGCAGAATTTTTCAGTATAGTGATTACAGTCCTACATTTTCTTCACCTACCGAGGAACCTCACTCAAATGCTCGTTTTGCTGATTCGTTAAGTGAAGGGGACAGAGAATATGGTTGCCCATGTATTTTCTCGTGTGTTATGCACATAATGTAGTGTAGAACATTTATTTGTTGTAGTTTTGCAGTGGGTGAGTAGATGGCATTCTGACCACATAGTGGACTTAAACTCGGTGAGCTGGTGGAGGGGTTATCAGTTTTCCCAAGAGTGTGTGTGTGTTTTTGGTGGTAGTCACGTCAGTACATGCCTAGGTAAGGTTTAACATAAGGTGTGAGAGGTGAGGCCTCACCTGTGTGATGTTGGTGTAGGGACTGTTGGACCAGAGGTAGTGATAAAGTGTTGGCGGTGATGCCTCACCATTTTTAGGTCATGCATAGTGATCCTGTGTGTTTTGTGAGTTGTGTTTCTCCAGGACCCAACTGTTTTTTTGGATCACCAATGTGGGGTGACTCCAGCGTTCCTTGGAATGACAATGTAGGTGAATTCCTGGGAGGCCCACCTTTTGAGGGGTCAACGGGGATGCTTCCAGTGTTTCTTCAAGGCCACAGTCCCACAGACAAAATTTATATGTGACTAACTACCCAGTTTTGAAGTCTGATAATTTTCTTCTCATGCTCTCCAATTTCTCCCAGTGGTGTGTTTTGCGTGGCCATTTTTGCTTGCTGTATATTGCTGTGAGACGTGGGGTTGAAAATGTAATTTTCTATTTGTATCAATATGTACAATAATTTTTTTGCACTGTTTCTGGAGACTTTGTTTATATATTTCTTAAGAAGTGCCTATTTCATATTTGAAAGCAGAGATGTGTTATAATGGACACTAATGCTGTTTACAGAAAGAGTTTCTCAATTTATAATAATCATGTAATTAATGTGGAAACTTTGTTTATATAAGGTGCCTGTTTTATTTTTGAAAGCAGAGTTGTGTGATTAGAGAGACTTTCTCAGTTTATAATTAGTTTACCTGTATATAATTATTGTGTATACGTTTTATGTAATTAATATGTACAGAAGTAACCCAGTAAACTCTTTAGTTTTATGTCATGTATAGTTGTAATGGTGCATTTTCCTAGTTTAAGTTTAATAATACAGCTATAAAGCATGACTGTGGCTCATTTGGCATAAAACCTGATCACTTTTAGGTTAAACGAGTTTCACACGTCTGTGGATTAGCAGTGCTCATTGTAGGGATAAAATTTAAGGTGATAAATGATTATTTTTTATGTAAAAGTAAATTGCACCAATGAAGTACTTGATGCAATTTTCTTATTTTTGTTGGATAATTTTGTGTTTCCCCAGACCTAAGGTTAATTTCCCGTTTTTTTCCTTGACTACCTGCAGCCGAGTGGTCACAGCTAGCTGAGTAAGACCGGTGGTCTAGGGGGTATTACACAGTGTATTTATTATGCAATGTATTGTTGAAAATGTGTATGAAAAAACGCTCCATATATAATGTCAGTTTAAAGGGATTTGTTCTGAAACCAGATGCGTATTAGTCCTGAAGAGTAGCCAGGACAGGACAGGAGCAGGTGAGGTGTGTTTTTGAGTCAGAATGAGGAAAGCGTTGGCTGGAGCAAGACGTCATCAGACGTCATGGTTTAGAGTTCGTGTAAGTAGGTGGGTGGGTGATTTTGGGTAAGTTTATGCCATAGGTTGCTTTAACATTTATGCAATTAATCTCCTCATATAGTGTTTTTCCTGCAGGCTAAGAAACCGGCAGAAGGTGGGGAAGGGGGTCATGGAGCCTCCTTGTTTATAAATGTTTGTTTTTTAACCACCACTAGTAGGAGTGTTCTAGTTATTTAATTTGAGTACTCGATAAAGGTGTACTGGTTATATTTTTGTACGTTTACCTTTTGTGTTCTTCCTTATAATCAGTGTAAGTACTGACCATTTAATTAATGCTCCATAATTTATTTGAAGGAACAAGCATGACCCTAGGTTGGTTTATGTGCTTAAGTATTTTAAATGACCCCTAGAATAGGCAGGTTTTGACTCCTAGGAGCCAGGACATATATTTACGTAATGCAGTAAAAGGCGTAACATTGTGCATAAAGGAGGGTTCAAATGAACAACTGATTCTCTGATTACATCCGAAATATAGATTATCTAAAAGATTCAGGCAGAGTATGATCACTGGAGTCGCATTGTCATAGCTGTAAAAAGTCACAGTTATATCTGTTACGTAAAAAATTCAGTGCATCTTCGAGTGTTATATACTGTACTACCCAGTAGTGGATTTTATCCCTCATCACCATATTCCTGAGCGGTCTCCTTTTTGCCATCCCTCAGCACCGTATTCCTGAGCGGTCTCCTTTTTGCTAACCCTGAGCGGTCTCCTTCCATGCCGCCCCCACCCTCGCCCGCGCCCCCCAAGTCCCCGCCCGCGCCCCCCACGCCCACCTTTCTTTTTGGAATTTTCGAAATTTTCGATTTTCATCATTTTACTTTACCCCTATGGGTAAGATTTTTCTCGATATCGGTAATACATACAAAACAATTAAAGTTTCTCCCCTATGAGTGGTAAAAAAAATTGAGTTTTACCTACTTTTTCCAAAATTTCACCATAGTCTCCACTTCCTTGGATCAAGATTTACAGGGTTATCAACTATTCATTTATTTTTTGAATTTTGACTTTACCCACCAATTCCTCGGATTAAGACCTCCCTCTCCATCTCCCACCCTCACCTCCCCCATCCACTTCCATTATCTATACCCTCTAAGCCCAATATTCCTGCTCCATCTCCTTGGATCAAGATTTACAGTGTTACCAAATTTTTATTTATTTTTGAATTTTTGCGGTTAATTTTTCTCGATATTGGTAATACATACAAAAATATAGAAGGACCCCCCCCCTATGAGGGGTAAAAAAAATTGAGTTTTACCTACTTTTTCCAAAATTTCACCATAGTCTCCACTTCATTGGATCAAGATTTTACCTCGAGTTTTCCAATTTTTGAGTCACCCTCCATCTCACACCATCCACTTTCATCTCCCCAAAATCCCTGCTTCACTTCCTTGGATCAAGTTTAACTCCAAAATAAAATATATCATCAAATGGTGGACATAGACGATACTTTCTCTCTTAAGTTAAATGAACTAAAAGTACAGGTTGAAACAAGTAACTTCCCCTTATTACCATGACCTCATTGACCGCTGAGTAATATTATTTCCTCTGTTTAAGTTAAATGAACTAAGGAAAGTGGGGTGTGACGTCACTGGGTCGCCAATAAGTTCAATCAAGCGAGCCCAGGTGGGGTGTGACGTCACTGTGTCGCCAACAAGCTCAATCAAGCGAGCCCAGGTGGGGTGTGACGTCACTGGGTCGCCAATAAGCTCAATCAAGCGAGCCCAGGTGGGGTGTGACGTCACTGGGTCGCCAATAAGCTCAATCAAGCGAGCCCAGGTGGGGTGTGACGTCACTGGGACGCCAATAAGCTCAATCAAGCGAGCCCAGGTGGGTGTGACGTCACTGGGTCGCCAATAAGCTCAATCAAGCGAGCCCAGGTGGGGTGTGACGTCACTGGGTCGCCAATAAGCTCAATCAAGCGAGCCCAGGTGGGGTGTGACGTCACTGGGACGCCAATAAGCTCAATCAAGCGAGCCCAGATGGGTGTGACGTCACTGGGTCGCCAACAAGCTCAATCAAGCGAGCCCAGGTGGGGTGACATCACTGGGTCGCCAACAAGCTCAATCAAGCGAGCCCAGGTGGAGTGTGACGTCACTGGGTCGCCAACAAGCTCAATCAAGCGAGCCCAGGTGGGGTGTGACGTCCACTGGGTCGCCAACAAGCTCAATCAAGCGAGCCCAGGTGGGGTGTGACGTCACTGGGTCGCCAACAAGCTCAATCAAGCGAGCCCAGTGGGTGTGACGTCACTGGGTCGCCAACAAGCTCAATCAAGCGAGCCCAGGTGGGTGTGACGTCACTGGGTCGCCAAAAGCTCAATCAAGCGAGCCCAGGTGGGTGACGTCACTGGGTCGCCAACAAGCTCAATCAAGCGAGCCCAGTGGGTGACGTCACTGGGTCGCCAACAAGCTCAATCAAGCGAGCCCAGGTGGTGTGACGTCACTGGGTCCCAAAGCTCAATCAAGCGACCCAGGTGGGTGTGACGTCACTGGGTCGCCAACAAGCTCAATCAGCGAGCCCAGGTGGGTGTGACGTCACTGGGTCGCCACAAGCTCAATCAAGCGAGCCCAGGTGTGTGACGTCACTGGTCGCAATAAGCTCAATCAGCGAGCCCAGGTGGGGTGTGACGTCACTGGGTCGCCAACAAGTCAATCAAGCGAGCCCAGGTGGGTGTGACGTCACTGGGTCGCCAAAAGCTCAATCAGCGAGCCCAGGTGGGTGTGACGTCACTGGGTCGCAAAAGCTCAATCAAGCGAGCCCAGGTGGGTGTGACGTCACGGTCGCCAAAAGCTCAATCAAGCGAGCCCAGGTGGGTGTGACGCACTGGGTCCAATAAGCTCAATCAAGCGAGCCCAGGTGGGTGTGACTCACTGGGTCGCCAACAAGCTCAATCAAGCGAGCCCAGGTGGGTGTGACGTCACTGGGTCGCCAACAAGCTCAATCAAGCGAGCCCAGGTGGGTGTGACGTCACTGGGTCGCAAAAGCTCAATCAAGCGAGCCCAGGTGGGTGTGACGTCACTGGGTCGCCAAAAGCTCAATCAAGCGAGCCCAGGTGGTGTGACGTCACTGGGTCGCCAACAAGCTCAATCAAGCGAGCCCAGTGGGGTGTGACGTCACTGGGTCGCCAAAAGCTCAATCAAGCGAGCCCAGGTGGGTGTGACGTCACTGGGTCGCCAACAAGCTCAATCAAGCGAGCCCAGGTGGGTGTGACGTCACTGGGTCCCAACAAGCTCAATCAGCGAGCCCGTGGGTGTGACGTCACTGGGTCGCCAACAAGCTCAATCAAGCGAGCCCAGTGGTGTGACGTACTGGTCCCAAAAGCTCAATCAGCGAGCCCAGTGTGTGACGTCACTGGTCGCCAACAAGCAATCAGCGAGCGTGGTCGTACGTCCCAAAGCTCAATCAAGCGAGCCCAGGTGGGTGTGACGTCACTGGTCGCCAAAAGCTCAATCACCAAGTCATGCCAAGTGGGTGTGACGCACTGGGTCGCCAAAAGCTCAATCAAGCGAGCCCAGGTGTGTGACGTCACTGGTCCCAAAGCTCAATCGCAGCCCAGGTGGGTGTGACGTCACTGGGTCGCCAACAAGCTCAATCAAGCGAGCCCAGGTGGTGTGACGTCACTGGGTCGCCAACAAGCTCAATCAAGCGAGCCCAGGTTTGTGTGACGTCACTGGGTCACCAATAAGCTCAATCAAGCGAGCCCAGGTGGGGTGTGACGTCACTGGGTCGCCAATAAGCTCAATCAAGCGAGCCCAGGTGGGGTGTGACGACACTGGGTCGCAAATAAGCTCAATCAAGCGAGCCCAGGTGGGGTGTGACATCACTGGGTCGCCAACAAGCTCAATCAAGCGAGCCCAGGTGGGTGTGACGTCACTGGGTCGCCAACAAGCTCAATCAAGCGAGCCCAGGTGGGGTGTGACGTCACTGGGTCGCCAACAAGCTCAATCGAGCGAGCCCAGGTGGGTGTGTCGTCCACTGGGTCGCCAACAAGCTCAATCAAGCGAGCCCAGGTGGGGTGTGACATCACTGTGTCGCCAACAAGCTCAATCAAGCGAGCCCAGATGGGTGTGACGTCACTGGTTCGCCAATAAGCTCAATCAAGCGAGCCCAGGTGGGGTGTGACGTCACTGGGTCGCCAACAAGCTCAATCAAGCGAGCCCAGGTGGGGTGTGACGTCACTGGGTCGCCAACAAGCTCAATCAAGCGAGCCCAGGTGGAGTGTGACGTCACTGGGTCGCCAACAAGCTCAATCAAGCGAGCCCAGGTTTGTGTGACGTCACTGGGTCACCAATAAGCTCAATCAAGCGAGCCCAGGTGGGGTGTGACGTCACTGGGTCGCCAACAAGCTCAATCAAGCGAGCCCAGGTGGGGTGTGACGTCACTGGGTCGCCTACAAGCTCAATCAAGCGAGCCCAGGTGGGGTGTGACGTCACTGGTTCGTCAATAAGCTCAATCAAGCGAACCCAGGTGGGGTGTGACGTCACTGGTTCGCCAATAAGCTCTATCAAGCGAGCCCAAGTGGGGTGTGACGACACTGGGTCGCAAATAAGCTCAATCAAGCGAGCCCAGCCCACGTGTGACGTCACGGGGTCGCCAACAATCTCAATCAAGCGAGCCCAGGTGGGGTGTGACGTCACTGGGTCGCCAACAAGCTCAATCAAGCGAGCCCAGGTGGGGTGTGACGTCACTGGGTGTCAATAAGCTCAAGCAAGCGAGCCCAGGTGGGGAGTGACGTCACTGGGTCGCCAACAAGCTCAATCAAGCGAGCCCAGGTGGGTGTGACGTCACTGGGTCGCCAATAAGCTCAATCAAGCGAGCCCAGTTGGGGTGTGACGTCACTGAGTCGCCAACAAGCTCAATCAAGCGAGCCCAGGTGGGGTGTGACGTCATCACAAGTAAAACATGTTAAAACAGGATAACAATAATACACATTATTTTCTCTTCATTTATTTTCCACTCTTTTGGATCATTTTCATATACAATACAATTTTCATATACATTTTCCATGTTTTCTGGAAACATAATAAAAGGTTCCACTCTTTCTTATACAACACAGGGAAAACATTTCAATACAACCAACCAAAAAAAAAAAAAAAATTTTCCATGTTTTCAGATAACAGGATAAAAAGTTACACTCTTTTGTTAACATCAATTTTTTTCTCAAGTCACAATATTTTCCCATTTTTACTAATTCATCAGAAATACTCTAGTCACAACGCCTATAAGGCTCTAGTTCAATTTTTTTACATATCACGAATTAAGACCTCTAGTTCATCCACAAATATTACAATTTTCCAAATTTTTATTTAATTCATCAGAAAGTCGTCACCCTCAATTTCACTTGTCACAGTTTTTATATCACGAATTAAGACTTTAATTACGTTAATACGACAAATTTTCAGATGTTATAATAACCACAAAGTTCTATAACTTCCACTACCTTCACCATCCCAAACTCCTCAACTCTAGATGTCTTCTGCCCAAATGACCTTATATGACTTTCGAGGACCATCTGTGATCTTATCTGAGTTACCTCAGATAAGATCACAGGTCATCCCAAGGAAGCGCCTGAGGTCATGATCTGCTCTCCTACTCACTACCACCAACACTCAAATAATTTTGTTCTCTCCATTGATAAACAATTTCGTAGGAATCCTCATGTAGCATTTGTAAAGAGATAATTAATGTCCAGATATAAAATATGTATACTCAACCCATTCTCTAAAATACTCACACACACACACACACTCGCACACGCACTCATACACACACATGAGGTATGATAAAGCACATGGCACAGGGAGAGTGACCCAGTAGCGGCCAGGGAAGAGGCTATGCCAGGAGCTATGACTCGACCCCTGCAACCACAACTAGGTGAGTACACACACATCACCCAATTTTCTCATTTTCGGGTAACAGAACTAAAAGTTCCTCTCCTTCACTCCCATCTCCCTTCACACACACCCAATCTCACCCTCACTCTACCCACATCACATACAATTTTTCCCGTTTTTACTAATTCATCAGAAAGTCTCCCACAATTTTCACTTGTCTCATCCATTCAAAACCCTCATCAACACCAACTAGCACCCATTTTTATACACATTCCCTCAAAACCCTTTAACCAACTTTATAAGATGACAAACCATTTATCTAAGAACACTAATCTCAATCCACTAAAATAACTCAACTCAAAACCACTAAGATCAACAACTTTATAAGATGACAAATCATTATCTAAGATCCTTTGAACACCACCAAAGCACTCTCATGCATCATTGATTACTAGCAAAAACACCAATGAATACTGCCAAAGCACCATTGAATACTGCCAAAAACTCCATTGAATACTCCCAAAAATATAATTTAACATTTCTAACTCACCCCCACCAAATTACATTCTCATTCACACTTACACATTTAATTAACTTAAATTACATCTCACCCACCAAAGTACACACTCTTAATAAAAGTTTACTCACTCATTGTCCAAACATTACAACATAAACACAAAAACTAAGTCATACACTTATGACATGAGCTCACAATCACCACCAACTATAACATATCATGTACCCAAAAAAATCTAAGACATACACCTCCAACTAAGACAGATCATGAACACACCCAGCTAAGACATGACTTAATCACATTTTTCATGCACATTCACACAAAACATTATAACCAAGATCACTAATACTATAAATACTTTTAATAAGATCATATTTTTCACGTTTACCATCTCCATTTCATGATTATCATTATCTAACAACACTCATTTTTATACGCATTATATCAAAACACTTTAACCAACTTTATAAGATGACAAACCATTATCTAAGAACACTAATCTCAATCCACTAAGATCACTCATCTCAAAACCACTATGATCACCAGAAACTAAGTTCATCATCACCAACTAACACCTATTTTTTATACACATTCCCTCTAAACCCCATAACCAAGATCACCAAAACTAAGATCACTTATATCAAAACTACTAAGATCATCAAAACTAAGATCATTGAACACCCCCCAAAATACTCTCATACATCATTGAATACTACTAAAACGTCATTGCATACTCCAAAAACACCATTTGAATACTACCAAAACACCATTGAATACTAGCAAAAACACAAACAAATACTCCCAAAACACCATTGAATACTCCCAAATATCATTCATCATTTCTAACTCAACCCCAAATTACATTCTCAATCACACACATTTCATTAACTGAAATTACATCTCATCCACCAAACTACACACACTCTTAATAAACGTTTACTCACCCATTCTCCAGACTTTACAGCATAAACAACAAAACTAAGACATACACACTAAGACATAACATGAACACACCCTAATTTATGACATGAGACATTACCAAAACTAACACACAGACACCACCAAGACATAACATGACCACCAAACTAAGACATACACCTCCAACTAAGACATGAGACATAACCCATACTAAGACATATTCAAAATCTAAGACATGAACACAAATCAATCATAACACGAACACTATAACATACACCTACAACTAAGACGTGAGACATAACCCCAACTAAGACATATTCAAAATTTAAGACATGAACACAAAATAAATCATATCACGAACACTATATCATGACCACCAACTAATACACAACATGATCACAAGAAATTTAAGCAATTAGACATTACCAAAATCTAAGACATATACACAAAATAAGATATAACCAGAAAATACCATGTCACGATCACCACCAACTAAAACATATCATGAACACACCCAACTAAGACATAACATAATCACATTTTTATAAACATTACCTCAAATAATTATAACCAAGAAAACTACCAAATTCTATGATGACCCATCTCAAAACCTCTAAGCTCACAGAACACACACACATTTTTATACACATCTTTAAGAACAAAAAAGGCACAACCCCTTATCATCTCCCACTAAGATCACCAACTTTATAACATGACAAAATATTATCTATGATCATTTGAACACCACCAAAACACTCTCATGAATCACTGAATACTAGCAAAAACACCATGGAATACTGCCAAAAATCCATTGAATACTTCCAAAAATAACATTTAATATTTCTAACTTACCCACACCAAATTACATTCTCATTCACACTTACACATTTAATTAACTGAAATTACATCTCACCCACCAAAGACACACTCTTATTAAAAGTTTACTCAATCATTCTCCAAACGTTACAACATAAACACAAAAACTATGTCATACACTTATGACATGAGCTCACAATCACACCAACTATAACATATCATGTACCCAAAAAAATCTAAGACATACACATTACCTCAAAACACTTTAACCAATTTTATAAGATGACAAACCATTATCTAAGAACACTATGATCACTCATTTCAAAACCACTAAGATCACCAAAAACTAAGTTCAGGAACACCAACTAACACCCATTTTATACACATTCCCTCAAAATCCTTCAACCAAGATCACCAAAACTAACATCACTCATTTCGAAACCACTAAGATCACCAAAAACTAAGTTCCGCAACACCAACTAACATCCATTTTATACACATTCCCTCAAAACACTTTAACCAAGATCACCAAAAGTAAGATCATGCATCTCAAAACCACTAAGATCACCAAAAACTAAGTTCAGCATCAACTAACACCCATTTTTATACACATTCCCTCAAAACACTTTAACCAAGTTCGCCAAAACTAAGATCACTCATCTCAAAACTGCTAATACACACACATCTTATACACATACCCTCAAATACTTATACACATTAAAAAAATCCAAACATCTAAGACATGCACCTCCAACTAAGACATGAGACATTACCAGTCCTCAGGTTGTTCTTCAACTCTATATATCTTTGGTTATGCCTCATTTAGATTATGCTGCACAGTTTTGGTCACCGTATTACAGAATGGATATAAATGCACTGGAAAACGTACAGGGGAGGATGACACAGTTGATCCCATGTATCAGAAATCTTCCCTATGAGGATAGACTGAGGGCCTTGAATCTGCACTCTTTAGAAACGCGTAGAATTAGTGGAGATATGATTGAGGTGTATAAATGGAAAACAGGAATAAATAAAGAGGATGTAAATAGCATGCTGAAAATATCCAGCCAAGACAGGACTCGCAGCAATGGTTTCAAGTTGGAAAAGTTCAGATTCAAGAAGGATATAGGAAAGCACTGGTTTGATAATAGAGTTGTGGATGAGTGGAACAAACTACCGAGTACCGTCATAGATGCTAAGACGTTGTGTATTTTTAAAAATAGGTTAGATAAATACATGAGTGGGTGTGGGTGGGTGTGAGTTTGGACCTGAATAGCTTGTACTACCAGGACAGTTGTCATACTAATTCCTTAAGTGGTAGTTACCTGACTACCTGGAGACGGTAGCTCCAGGTGGTCGGCTAGATATTTATATGAGTGGGTGCGGTTGGGTGTGAGTTGGTCCTGACTAGCTTCTGTTACTAGGTCACATGCAGTGCTCCTTCCTTAAGTGAATGTAACCTGACCTAGCTGGGTCGGGGCATTGGCTTAAGCCTGTTGGAGACTTGGATCTGCCTCGCATGGGCCAGTAGGCCTGCTTCAGTGTTCCTTCTTTCTTATGTTCTTATATTCTTATGAGACATAACCAAAACTTAGACATAATCAAGGTCTAAGACATATCATAATCACAACAAATTTAAGACTAGTTTTGGCTATGTCTCATGTCTTAGTTGATGGTGTATGCCTCAGTTGGTTGTCATGTTGAAGTGTTCATGTTATGTTAAAGTTGGTGATGTCTGTGTGTCATAGTTTTGTAATGTCTCATGTCTTAGTTGGAGGTGTATGTCTTAGAGTTTTGGATTTTTTTAATGAGTATAATTATTTGAGGGTATGTGTATAAAATGTGTGTATTAGCAGGTTTAAGATGAGCGATCTTAGTTTTGGTGAACTTGGTTAAAGGATTTTGAGGAAATGTGTATAAAAATGGGTGTTAGTTGGTGATGCTGAACTTAGTTTTTGGAGCTCTTAGTGGTTTTGAGATGTGTGATCTTACTTTTGGTGATCTTAGTTAAAGTGTTTTGAGGGAATGTGTATAAAATGGGTGTTAGTTGGTGTTGCTGAACTTAGTTTTTGGTGATCTTAGAGGTTTTGAGATGAGTGATCTTAGTTTTGGTGATCTTGGTAGAAGGGTTTTGAGGGAATGTGTATAAAATGGGTGTTAGTTGGTGTTGGTGAACTTAGTTTTTAATGATCTTAGTGGTTTTGAGTTGAGTGATCATAGTGGATTGAGATTAGTGTTCTTAGATAATGGTTTGTCATCTTATAAAGTTGGTTAAAGTGTTTTGAGGGAACCTGTATAAAAAAATGGGTGTTAGTTGATGATCTTAGTTTCTGGTGATCTTAGTGGTTTTGAGATGAGTGATCTTAGTGGATTGAGATTAGTATTCTTAGATAAATGGTTTGTCATCTTATAAAGCTGGTTTAAGTGTTTTTAGGTAATGTGTGTGTTTTGTGATGTTAGATTTTGGTAGTTATCTTGGTTATAAAGTTTTGAGGTGCTTAGTTGGGTGTGTTCATGATCTGTCTTAGTTGGAGGTGTATGTCTTAGATTTTTTTGGGTACATGATATGTTATAGTTGGTGGTGATTGTGAGCTCATATCATAAGTGTATGATTCAATGATGTTTTGGCAGTATTCAATGGTGTTTTTGCTAGTAATCAATGATGCATGAGAGTGTTTTGGTGGTGTTCAAATGATCTTAGATAGTGTTTTGTCATCTTATAAAGTTGGTGATCTTATTGGTTTTGAGTTGAGTGATCTTAGTGGTTTTGAGTTGAGTGATCTTAGTGGGTAGAGATTAGTGTTCTTAGATAAATGGTTTGTCATCTTATAAAGTTGGTTAAAGGGTTTTGAGGGAATGTGTATAAAAATGGGTGCTAGTTGGTGTTGATGAGGGTTATGAATGGATGAGACAAGTGAAAATTGTGGGAGACTTTCTGATGAATTAGTAAAAACGGGAAAAATTGTATGTGATGTGGGTAGAGTGAGGGTGAGATTGGGTGTGTGTGAAGGGAGATGGGAGTGAAGGAGAGGAACTTTTTGTTCTGTTACCCGAAAATGAGAAAATTGGGTGATGTGTGTGTGTACTCACCTAGTTGTGGTTGCAGGGGTCGATTCATAGCTCCTGGCCCAGCCTCTTCAGTGGCCGCTACTGGGTCACTCTCCCTGTGCCATGTGCTTTATCATACCTCATGTGTGTGTATGAGTGCGTGTGCGAGTGTGTGTGTGTGAGTATTTTAGAGAATGGGTTGAGTATACATATTTTATATCTGGACATTAATTATCTCTTTACCAATGCTACATGAGGATTCCTACGAAATTGTTTATCAATGGAGAGAACAAAATTATTTGAGTGTTGGTGGTAGTGAGTAGAGAGAGCAGATCATGACCTCAGGCGCTTCCTTGGGATGACCTGTGATCTTATCTGAGGTAACTCAGATAAGATCACAGATGGTCCTCGAAAGTCATATAAGGTCATTTGGGCAGAAGACATCTAGAGTTGAGGAGTTTGGGATGGTGAAGGTAGTGGAAGTTATAGAACTTTGTGGTTATTATAACATCTGAAAATCTGTCGTATTAACGAAATTAAAGTCTTAATTCGTGATATATAAAACTGTGACAAGTGAAATTGAGGGTGACTTTCTGATGGATTAGATAAAAATTTGGAAAATTGTAATATTTGTAGATGAACTAGAGGTCTTAATTCGTGATATGTAAAAAAATTGAACTAGAGCCTTACAGGCGTTGTGACTAAAGTCTTTCTGATGAATTAGTAAAAATGGGAAAATATTGTGACTTGAGAAAAAAATTGATGTTAACAAAAGAGTGTAACTTTTTATCCTGTTATTTGAAAACATGGAAAATTGTATTTTTTTTTGTTGGTTGTATTGAAATGTTTTCCCTGTGTTGTATAAGAAAGAGTGGAACCTTTTATTATGTTTCCAGAAAACATGGAAAATGTATATGAAAATTGTATTGTATATGAAAATGATCCAAAAGAGTGGAAAATAAATGAAGAGAAAATAATGTGTAATATTGTTATCCTGTTTTAACATGTTTTACTTGTGATGACGTCACACCCCACCTGGGCTCCCTTGATTGAGCTTATTGGCGACCCAGTGACGTCACACCCCACCTGGGCTCGCTTGATTGAGCTTATTGGCGAGCCAGTGACGTCACACCCCACCTGGGCTCGCTTGATTGAGCTTGTTGGCGACCCAGTGACGTCACACCCCACCTGGGCTCGCTTGATTGAGCTTGTTAGCGACCCAGTGACGTCACACCCCACCTGGGCTCGCTTGATTGAGCTTATTGGCGACCCAGTGACGTCACACCCCACCTGGGCTCCCTTGATTGAGCTTGTTGGCGACCCAGTGACGTCACACCCACCTGGGCTCGCTTGATTGAGCTTATTGGCGACCCAGTGACGTCACACCCCACCTGGGCTCCCTTGATTGAGCTTGTTGGCGACCCAGTGACGTCACACCCACCTGGGCTCGCTTGATTGAGCTTGTTGGCGACCCAGTGACGTCACACCCCACCTGGGCTCGCTTGATTGAGCTTGTTGGCGACCCAGTGACGTCACACCCCACCTAGGCTCCCTTGATTGAGCTTGTTGGCGACCCAGTGACGTCACACCCACCTGGGCTCGCCTGATTGAGCTTATTGGCGACCCAGTGACGTCACACCCCACCTGGGCTCCCTTGATTGAGCTTGTTGGCGACCCAGTGACGTCACACACACCTGGGCTCGCTTGATTGAGCTTGTTGGCGACCCAGTGACGTCACACCCACCTGGGCTCGCTTGATTGAGCTTATTGGCGACCCACTGACGTCACACCCCACCTGGGCTCGCTTGATTGAGCTTGTTGGCGACCCAGTGACGTCACACCCACCTGGGCTCGCTTGATTGAGCTTGTTGGCGACACAGTGACGTCACACCCACCTGGGCTCGCTTGATTGAGCTTGTTGGCGACCCAGTGACGTCACACCCCACCTGGGCTCGCTTGATTGAGCTTGTTGGCGACTCAGTGACGTCACACCCCACCTGGGCTCGCTTGATTGAGCTTATTGGCGACCCAGTGACGTCACACTCCACCTGGGCTCGCTTGATTGAGCTTGTTGGCGACACAGTGACGTCACACCCCACCTGGGCTCGCTTGATTGAGCTTGTTGGCGACCCAGTGACGTCACACCCCACTTTCCTTAGTTCATTTAACTTAAACAGAGGAAATAATATTACTCAGCGGTCAATGAGGTCATGGTAATAAGGGGAAGTTACTTGTTTCAACCTGTACTTTTAGTTCATTTAACTTAAGAGAGAAAGTATCGTCTATGTCCACCATTTGATGATATATTTTATTTTGGAGTTAAACTTGATCCAAGGAAGTGAAGCAGGGATTTTGGGGAGATGAAAGTGGATGGTGTGAGATGGAGGGTGACTCAAAAATTGGAAAACTCGAGGTAAAATCTTGATCCAATGAAGTGGAGACTATGGTGAAATTTTGTAAAAATTAGATAAAACTCAAAAATTTTTACCCCTCATAGGGATGGGGGGGACCTTTTATCTTTTTGTATATACAGTGGACCTCCGGTTTACATAATGATCAAAACTCGACCCATTATGTAAGTGTATTTTTGTAAGTGCTTTTGTAAGTGTATTTGTGGGATCTAAAAGAACTAATCTAATTTACATTATTCCTTATGGGAAAAAATTCATTCAGTATCTGCACTCGAACAGCATTCTGGAACGAATTATGGCCGTTAACCAGGGGTCCACTGTATTACCGATATCAAGAGAAATGAAACTCAAAAATAAATAAAAATTTGGCTACCTTGTAAATCTTGTTCCAAGGAGATGGAGCAGGAATATAGGGCTTAGAGGGTATGGGTGATGGAAGTGGATGGTGGAGGTGAGGGTGGGAGATGGAGAGGGAGGTCTTGATCCGAGGAATTGGTGGGTAAAGTCAAAATTTGAAAAATAAATGAATAGTTGGTAACCCTGTAAATCTTGATCGAAGGAAATGGAGACTATGGTGAAATTTTGGAAAAAGTAGGTAAAACTCAAAAATGTTTACCACTCATAGGGGGAGCCCTTCAATCTTTTTGTATGTATTACTGATATCGACAAAAATAGTGTTAGGCTTGCCGACACTAATAATGCTCTTTTCTGTCATGTCAGAGATCACAGTCATCCTATTGATTGGTCTTCTGCTAAAACTGTCTACCCTACGTCCAACTTTCACAGTCGCCGTCTGGTTGAATCCTCCCTTATACTCAACTTTCCCTGTATGAATCTTAGCCCTGGCTTTGTCTCTGTTGATGCTTTCCTCTCCTGTGGAGAAAATTCTCCAAAGGGGGGGTATGCGCCCTTACTACCCTTGGTAAGGGCCTTCACCCTTTCTGCCCTTAGGAAAGGGTCAGAGGAGGCGCGTCTGGCTGAGAAAAACAATTTAATTCAAGCCAGATGTACTGTCAACAGTGTGTCAAGAATTGTGCTGACCACAGCACCACGAGGCACCTCATGGCACCACATGGCTGCACGAGACTGCAAAAGGCAGCACGAGCGGTCAGATTGAATACAGGCTCCGTAGAGGTCATACGACTCTAGGGGTCATGCGGCGCGAGGCGACGTAAATCAACAGAGACATTAGTCGTTCGCGTCCGTTATTTTTATTTTAATCTCCACTAACGTCGTGAAATGAGATAAGAACTCTGTTCCAGCGCGTTTAGTGAATAACATCAACATTGCAGTATATTCAGAAGTGTGCGCAGCTTCTTACTGCAAAAAGACGAACGTAGAGACAATCGCAAGTGAACTCCATCGAAACAAGACGGTGATTCTTCAGCGGCATTCTACAATCAAGACAGCATTTCCGCCGTATATGGTGGAGCCAACACCATCGCTCAAAGTTACACGAGCAAGGTAAGAATTTGATGTTCTGGTCAAACAGGGGACTGCGCAGTTCTTGTAGTCAAGAACATTAAATTTTACCTATTGACGGCGGTTATGCGAGGACTTTTTAGTCCAAAACAGTGAGTAAAACGCCTTTCAGTCCATCTAAGACTGAAAATATGGACATACGCTCCTTTGGGGCAATATATTATAATAAACCACGTGTATTTTTTCCATACAGCCCTGTGGAGAGTGTGGCAATATATGGATCCCCTGAGAAGGTGTTGGGGAAGGCTGCGACATCTTGGATTCATCAATAAGCTAAGTATTAGCGAACCATACATTCCATGTTATCGTTGGAGCCCATCCTCCACATCTCCCATTACATTGTTAAATGCTCCAAACTTCAGAACACCTGTGACTTAACCTTATTCCTTCTATCTCTTCCCCCTTCTACTCTTTCTTCTTTCTCCTCTGGGTTTTATTTCTTTTCTTTTGCCTTGTATATGTCTTTCTTTATTTTATTTTCATTTTTTCCTCTGTGTTCTTGTCCTTTCCCTATGCGGGCCGCCAGCTTCATTGCAGTGCTCCTTTCCTAGAATATGACTGACTCCACTACTACTACTTCCACTATCACTACTACTTCCACTATTACCCCTCCACCACTTTGTTGTGCCCTCCCCTGTCTGCCTGCCTATATATAACCCCTTCCACCTGTCCTTTGTGTTAGTGTGACTTTGTAAATGGTCCAAGTCGGACCGAAACGTCGTCGTAAGCTCCTCTTTTCTATGTGCGGGTTGAGTGTGTATTGTTCCAGTCACGGCATTGTGCCTTTTTTGTTATTTATTGATTCCAGAATGCTGTTCAAGTGCTGTTACCAAACGAATTTATTCCAATAAGAAATAATGTAAATTAGATTAGTCCTTACAATAATGAACTTACATAATAGGGCGAGTTGGGAGTGTTCGATATCCGGGCGTCTACTGTATGAAGATGGACAGTATTGGGTTAGGTCACCATTGAAATTATATTCACCACATCTGCCTAGCAATTATCGTATGGCTTTCGGACAAATGAAAGCACAAATACACTAGCTCAGGAAGAATCCAAAGATCCTGACTGTATATGATATCATACAAGATCAGTTGGACAATAACTTCATTCAGGAAGTAGTCGAAGACAAGTTGAAGACAGAAGCTCATTATCTACCGCACCATGGAGTCAGAAAGGATTCTGAAATCATTCCACTACGTGTTGCATATAATTGCAGCGCACGTGCTAATAAAGATGTAGCACTGTCTGATGACTGGACCCTCAGTAACTGAGAAGCTTGGAGTCGTACTTATGAAATTTCGCACAAATCCATATGGCTACTCGGCTGATGTTTCCAAAGACAGAGATTATACTCGATTCTTGTGGCCTGAAAATCCACATGATCCTCAAAGTCCTGTGAAAACATATCGTTTCAAGTCAGTTTTGTTTGGTGCAACATCCTCTCCAGTACTGCTAGAAGTTACTCTAAATACACATCTGAAGAAATCTGAAAGTCTCTTCAAAGAAACCTTAAAAGTATGTGGACAATCTTCAAGGTACTGTGAATAAAGAGGAGGATTTGAAATCCTTATACAGAGAAGCTAACAAGGAAATGACAGATGCAAATATGCCTCTAAGGATGTGGAATACTAATTCAACTCAATTAAGGGAACTTATCAAAGAAGATTTCCCTGAAGCTGAAATTCCTGATTGTAACTACATGCTTGGACTTAATTGGAACACACAGGAAGACACTTTGAGTCTCAAAAGAATAAATCAAGCAGTAGACTCACAAACGTAGTTTACTGTCAGAGGTATCACAATGTTTTGATCCCCCAGGACTCGTCTCACCAATCACCATAAAAGGTAAAATGCTTGTGCAAGATGCAGGGAAGCTAAAAATAGGTTGGGATGAGAATTTGCCTCTCAAGATCAAGATCAAGCATGGGATGAAATATCCACGGAGTTTAAACAACTTAATCAAATTAAATTTCCCTGACAAAGAGGTCAAGAGGAAAACAAGTACACATTACATGTACTCACCTAGTTGTACTCACCTAGTTGTCGTTACAGGGGTCGAGACATAGCTCCTGGCCCCGCCTCTTCACTGGCCGCTACTGGGTCACCCTCCCTGCGCCATGAGCTTTATCATACCTCTTCTTAAAGCTATGTATGGAACATGCCTCCACTACATCGCTTCCCAAATTATTCCACTTCCCGACCACTCTGTGACTGAAGAAATACTTCCTAACATCCCTGTGACTCATCTGAGTCTTCAACTTCCAACTGTGTCCCCTTGTTGCTGTGTCCCATCTCTGGAACTTTCTGTCTCTGTCCACCTTGTCAATTCCTCTCAGTATTTTATATGTAGTTATCATGTCCTCCCCTATCTCTCCTGTCCTCCAATGTCGTCAGGTCGATTTCCCTTAACCTCTCCTCGTAGGACATACCTAGCCGGGACTAGTCTTGTTGCAAACTTTTGCACTTTCTCTAGTTTATTTACGTGCTTTGTTAGGTGTGGGTTCCAAACTGGTGCTGCATACTCCAAAATGGGCCTAATGTACACAGTGTACAGAGTCCTGAACGATTCCTTATTAAGATGTCGGAATGCTGTTCGTAGGTTTGTTCTATGATGCGTCAACCAAAGGTTATGACGCTGTAGCTTACGTAGTAATGTTGAAGGAAGTTTACTATTTACTTCAAAGGCCTGGGTAGCACCCCTGAAGGTCAGAACAGTACCACAATTGGAACTGACAGCACTCTATGTAGGTACGAAACTAGCTGTGATCTGGAGTGACAATGAAGCAGTTCTCCAGTGGTTACGAAATAACAAGAGTAAGTTGGTCTATGTACAAAATAGAGTAGCAGAAATAAGAGAGATGCAGAGAGACTATGTCTTTCTCCACGTCTCTACACAAGAGAACCCAGCTGACATGTTGTCACGTGGTGTCCCACTCAAGAAATTTGTGGATAATAAATTATTGCTGCACGAACCTAACTGGCTCTCTAATGAAAATAACTGGTCACAGCAAAAAGCTCACATTATGCCAGAAGAAACAGTCTACTTGAATACAACAGAAATAATCTGGTTAAATTCAGCAGACACACGAGACATTGTCATTGATGGATCTAAATAATCATCTTTGGGTAAATTCTTAAGAGTTACAGCTCTTGTCTTCAAATTCAGTAAAGGGGCAAAGCCTAATTATGAATTTCCTGAACCCATCAAATACTGGGTAAAACAAATACAGAAATATATCTTCTCTACAGAGTACAAATTTCTGGAAACACAGGATAAATCTCCAGAGAAACCTAATATGATTAATTCTTTAGGACTTTATCTCAACTCAGAAAAGATTATAAGATGTCGAGGAAGAATTCATAATTCTTCACTACCTAAAGAAGCAATACCTACAATATTGATCCCCAAAAATCTTTGGGTAACAAAACTGATTGTTATAAAATCCCACAATAACGTGTTACATGGTGATGTAGTTGACACACTTTGTCACATACGACAATCCTACTGGATACCTCAAGGTCGACAAAGTGTGAAAAAACAAATGAGGGACTGTATCACATGTCGTTACTTCGATATGCGAGTATGTCAGTGTCCAGGTTCATCTCCACATCCTGCTGAGCGAGTATGTCAGTGTCCAGGTTCATCTCCACATCCTGCTGAGCGAGTATGTCAGTGTCCAGGTTCATCTCCACATCCTGCTGAGCGAGTATGTCAGTGTCCAGGTTCATCTCCACATCCTGCTGAGCGAGTATGTCATATCAATCCATTTGAGGTGACAAGTGTAGATTACACATGACCAATAATTTTAACTAAAACAATTGACAATGTTCCCATGAAGGTGTACATCTGTTTGTTCACCTGTGCTACAACTAGAGCAGTACATCTAGAAGTAGCCACTGATATGTCTGCTGAAACATTTATCAAACTATTCAGAAGGTTTGCAGCCAGAAGAGCGTGTCTCAGACTGATAATTTCAGACAATGCAACGAACTTTGTTGCAGGTGCTGCTTATATGAGCAAGATCTTTGATCAATAAGAGGTACAACAGATGTTGAGTCAATGCAGTTGATTGGAGACACGTTCCTCCTAAGGCTCCATGGCAAAGCTGATTTTGTGAAAGAATGATAGGCATCGAAAAATGTTGTTTAAAGAAGACTCTTCATCATCAGCGAATCGACTTAGAAGAATTTCGAACTGAAGTAGAAAATAGAGTCAACAACAGACCTCTAACTTATGTTACCGATGATCTGGACAATTTGGAAATGTTAAGTCCGTCTCATTTACTCCATGGAAGTAGGCTCGAACCAGTTCCTCCCATGAATGATAAATAAATCATGGAGGATCCTACTTATCTCGAACCTGAGCAACTCAGACGTAAATTCAAACACTTCTATGGAGCTGGTGTTCCTGAAAATCATACTTCCTTAAGACCTGGTGACATAGTGATTATTGACAATGATGGTCCAAGGTCTCAATGGTCTTTTCTAAAAATAGTGACCATACATCCTGATGCAAATGGAATCATCAAGACAATTGAAGTTTTGAGCAAAGGTGTAGTGAATAAGCAGACAATAGATAAACTAGTGCCATTAGGATTACACAGTGTTGAAAACAAACTTAGTGATTCTCCAGAAACCTAACAGACTAAAGTTGTTAAGAAAAGACAATCAGCAGTGGTGGTCGGCGAGAAAATAAAAATGATGTTAAGAGATGAATAGTTCACCTATGGCGAACTTTCGCCTGACCCCCAGTGTGGAGAAAATTCTCCAGGAAAGGGGGTATTTTTCAGTCCTCCCTCAGCCCTATGAGGGACTTAACCCTCCCAGAAGGGGCTAGTGGACTCATCATTCCTCGCAAACAACTTGATTAAACCCACATGTTTGTACCGTAGCATCACGAGGCATACTTTCCTCTCCTTGCTAGACTTGTTGCAACTAAACAGTGAGACTTTAACCAGAGTAATTACTCTTTCTCCATAGCAGGAAAATTAAGGGAAAACCTGTGCCCCACTTTATCTACAATTTGGGAAAATTATAAATTCTAGTCTATAGCTAGATAACAAGAAACCTACATCTTGTATTGAATACTGTTGCAATGTGTAGCAAGGAAGAGAAATAAAGCTGGGTTCAGTATATCCTTTGTGGGGACGATGAGAAGAAGGACGACGAGGCAGGTGAGCCTCAGTTTGCTCCATGGAATGAACGAGAGACGTGTGTCATGAGAGCATTGCCTCCTTGTCATTAAAAGACAAATGAACAGCAGTGACCAGTGCGTTCTTGACTCTTATTCATTCTGACAATCTCTTATATAAGTCACAAAATTCGTGGTACAACTAATCACATAGAGTTACTGCATCTCCGTCTTCTCCCTGCTGTGGATAATACCACGAAACTATGGACAAATGATAGAACCGAAAGGTGAAGTGGAACCGATATTGCAAGTGATTGCAAGGAACATTCTGGAGGTAGTTACGAACAGTGCAACGTTTCCCGAGACACTCAAGCCTTCAGTCAAGTCATCGATATCGGCCTTAATGGTGCTTTCAACGCCATAAGCTCACGTTACACAAGCAAGGTAAGTCTTAATTATGTACTGCAATTCATGGGCAGAAACAAGGTGATTAAGGTTGTCCTTTTCCAGATCATTATCCAGATCATTATCGACTCATAGGAAAGACATTTCGAATTTCGCCTTTTCATAGGCATGCCCGGTAAAGGGTTAACCCTTTACCGGGCGAAATTCGAAATGCCTTTCCTATGAGTCGATAGAGTATCTCAATGTAAGGAAAATGAGCCTATATAAATGGATTTCTAAAAATAAGTTTTTGTTCAATTGCAAATATTCGACCCCAACAAATATGTGGGCCTGCCCGGTAAAGGGTGCCAAATTTTGAATGTTGCAAAGTTGCAAATATTAATAATACACGAAATAAGTATTTTTCAAATTTATTATGCAAATAGACAATATCAAAAACATAAATGGAACTTGTTTCCTAACAAAACAAAAAATATAAAGATGAACCAAAGAGCAACATGGACACATTGCAAAGGGATAAACATTGCAATTCCCATTTTCATGAATTTTGTGAGAAAGAACAATCATTCTAGATGACTATTTCCTAGAATGAAAGGCTATGAAGCATTTTTTCCCCCTCTTGATGCATAGATGTTTCCATTGTGTGAGCTTGAAGAACAAATTCATCATGAAGACCTTCATTAGGTATTCCTCGAGTCTAATACCTTTCTTTCCCTTGCCTAATTTAAGCTTTTGGGATGGCCTATCTTCTTCCTCATTATCACTTGACACATATGCATGTGGTGGCAAGTATTCATCACCACTGTTAAGCAATTCCAGGTCAGCTGGCTCTGGTTCTGAGTCACTTTCCTCAGAAGCAGATATATTTGGATTTCTGTTTGGAGGCAGCACCTTAAAACAATTTCTCATAGATCTGAAAGGACAATTAAAACGTTTTGTACACACGCAAACCACAACCGAATTCATATATGCATTAGAAAAATTATTATAAATATTTATTTACTGAAATTGCTACTTTGGCCTTGACGGTCGGGCCTGAATATATGTTGGCCTTTATCCTTGCACTTTTTTCAGTTGCATGGTGCAGTCATATTATGCTTCACACAGACTTTAGTTATATATGAAAATATGCCTAAACTATTATTCATTTACGCACTAGACACAAAAATCAGTACTTACTGACATTGCAGAGGGAAAAATCTAGAGTATGTGAGTGTAACTCGAGGAACTGCTCTGGACGACGCCATGCTAGAAGTGTTTACATTTTGGTCTCTCAACCAATTGAAAGTGAGTAGATGCCATTGCCACTTAGCTGGAGCGACTCACAGAAGGCTTGTGATTGGTCTGAACTAGAAAACTGGAACCCAGATGTGCAGTGGGAGTAGGATGACATGCGCAAAAAACATGCATTGAGGCCTGAATATATGAGGGCCTGCCCGATAAAGGGCAGCATTTCATATTATATTGAAATACTGAGAAATACGCTCCTTTGGGGCAAATTATATAAATAACCACTTATTAATCCAAAGTCCAGTTGGTAACTGAAACGGCATCCCAAAGTGATGGTCAGGGGGAGGCTGCTGTACATCGTGCTGTTACAGATAAGTAACGATTGCTATAAGTTGTTTCATGCAGGAAAGTGTACTTATCTAACAAATTCTTCATAGTTAAGACATATGAGCAAACACTTAAGACATGTTATCAGGGAAACGTTTCGACCTGGGACTTTATTCACTCCATAGTATGGAGTCAACAAGGTCCCAGGAGCCTCACATATCCATTATAAAATGACGTAAGCATTTGCTCACGTGGAGAAGGATTTATCAATAATTTTTACTGAAGCTAACAAGGAGATGAAATACATTTAAGCTTCTCTGAGAATGTGTAATTGCAATTCAACTATTTTAAATGTCATTAATGGAAAAAATTCGGAAATAGAGAGCTTTAATTGTTACAATATCCCTGGACTCCAGTGGAATATGTAAAAGGACACACTAATTCTTCAGCTACTCAATGCTAAACGAAACAATGAACTGATAAAACAGAATTCATCGTCGGAGGCATCCCAAGTACACTGCCTAATAGGTCATTCTAATTCCGTAATAACAAAGGGAAGGATCCTCTACTTCGTGTATGGAAATTCTATATTGACTGCGCTGAACGTCTGCATTCAGAAAGACAACAAAACCGGAGTAACAAAGTTCTCCTATCTTCATAAATTAGGAATTCTACGCCAAATAGAACAGAAAGAGAAAACTCACATATATTTTGGAATGAATCATCTAAGGATTATTCTGCTAAAGAATAAACAATAGTGAGGGAAGCGGAACAGGTTTTTTTCCATGTCACTACCATTATTACATTTATGTCAAGTACTAAACTGGTAAGGGTTATTCAGTGCCTGGCAAATGGGAGGAGGTGGGAGGTAATCACGTTTAATCCGAGAGAGAGACAGCGGGGCGGGTAGCACTAGTTCCTGAGTGCTAAATGAATCTATACACATTTCGGAGAAATTAAACGAAAACTATATTGAATTGCTTCAGTACTTGTCTATGATTTTTGTAAATCTATGATATATATATATATATATATATATATATATATATATATATATATATATATATATATATATATATATATATATATATATATATATATATATCAATAACTACACTGCACTAGCCTGGGGTCGAACCCATGATGCTTTGGCCCGCCTCATGGTGAGCGAAAACACATGACGCTCTATAGTACTGAACCACACAATCCTTAAGAGTAACGCATCCAGTAGAACTGAATGTTGTACTCGCATACCCAAGCTAATTTCATTCTACTCCCTGTTTGGTGTACTAGCTCAACAAGCAGTATATAATATTATTGTAACCACGAGCGAGTGGTATTGATCAATGACTGCACTGCACTAGCCAAGAGTGAAGTCAGCTCTGGGACAATATTGATCAAGAGTGAAGTCAGCTCGGGGACAATATTGATCAAGAGTGAAGTCAGCGCGTGGACAATATTTATCAAGATTGAAGTCAGCTCGTGGACAATATTAATCAAGATTGAAGTCAGCTCGGGGACAATATTGATCAAGAGTGAAGTCAGCTCTGGGACAATATTGATCAAGAGTGAAGTCAGCTTGGGGACAATATTGATCATGATTGAATTCAGCTCGTGGACAATATTAATCAAGATTGAAGTCAGCTCGGGGACAATATTGATCAAGAGTGAAGTCAGCTCGGGGACAATATTGATCAAGAGTGAAGTCAGCTTGGGGACAATATTGATCAAGAGTGAAGTCAGCTTGGGGACAATATTGATCAAGAGTGAAGTCAGCTCTGGGACAATATTGATCAAGAGTGAAGTCAGCTCGGGGACAATATTGATCAAGAGTGAAGACAGCTCTGGGACAATATTGATCAAGAGTGAAGTCAGCTCTGAGACAATATTGATCAAGAGTGAAGTCAGCTCTGGGACAATATTGATCAAGAGTGAAGTCAGCTCTGGGACAATATTGATCAAGAGTGAACACAGCTCTGGGACAATATTGATCAAGAGTGAAGTCAGCTCTGGGACAATATTGATCAAGAGTGAAGTCAGCTCTGGGACAATATTGATCAAGAGTGAAGTCAGCTTGAGGACAATATTGATCAAGAGTGACGTCAGCTCTGGGACAATATTGATCAAGAGTGAAGTCAGCTTGGGGACAATATTGATCAAGAGTGAAGTCAGCTCTGGGACAATATTGATCAAGAGTGAAGTCAGCTCTGGGACAATATTGATCAAGAGTGAAGACAGCTCTGGGACAATATTGATCAAGAGTGAAGTCAGCTCTGGGACAATATTGATCAAGAGTGAAGTCAGCTCTGGGACAATATTGATCAAGAGTGAAGTCAGCTCTGGGACAATATTGATCAAGAGTGAACACAGCTCTGGGACAATATTGATCAAGAGTGAAGTCAGCTCTGGGACAATATTGATCAAGAGTGAAGTCAGCTTGAGGACAATATTGATCAAGAGTGACGTCAGCTCTGGGACAATATTGATCAAGAGTGAAGTCAGCTCTGGGACGATATTGATCAAGAGTGAAGTCAGCTCTGGGAAAATATTTATCAAGAGTGAAGTCAGCTCTGGGACAATATTGATCAAGAGTGAAGTCAGATCTGGGACAATATTGATCAAGAGTGAAGTCAGCTCTGGGACAATATTGATCAAGAGTGAAGTCAGCTCTGGGACAATATTGATCAAGAGTGAAGTCAGCTCTGGGACAATATTGATCAAGAGTGAAGTCAGCTCTGGGACAATATTGATCAAGAGTGAAGTCAGCTCTGGGACAATATTGATCAAGAGTGAAGTCAGCTCTGGGACAATATTGATCAAGAGTTAAGTCAGCTCTGGGACAAGGTCTGAAACTATAAACAAATTGTTATTTATATTACATTCATGGGTAAGTGTTATACCCGAAGAGAGGCAATCAAGTTCGATCCAAGGAAGTGGATGGCAACTCCAGTTGCTTGGATCGCGAGCCCTTCACAAGCAACAAGGTATCCCTCACGGAGGGAACTGCATCCAAAGCCTCTCTGGAGCCCCCAAACGAGGAGGTTCAAACGAGATTAACCTATAAATGAATTTATCCATGAGCCTGAGTGCATTTCCCTTACATACATCTACCAACCACACCTCCTGCTCATTTCCCACAGCCCACCACCCACACCCACCACACACACCCACCACCCACACCCACCACCCACACCCACCACACACACCCACCACACACGCCCACCACACACACCCACCACCCACACCCACCACACACACCCACCACCCACACCCACCACACACACACACCACACACACCCACCACACACACCCACCACCCACACCCACCACCCACACCCACCACACACACCCACTACCCACACCCACCACCTACACCCACCACCCACACCCACCACACACACCCACCACACACACACACCACCTACACCCACCACCCACACCCACCACACCCACCCACCACACACACCCACCACCCACACCCACCACCTACACCCACCACCCACACCCACCACACAACCCACCACCTACACCCACCACCCACACCCACCACACACACCACCACACACACCACCACCCACACCCACCACCCACACCCACCACCCACACCACCACCACACACCCACACCACACACACACCACACCCACCCACCACACCCACCCACCACCCACACCCACCACCTACACCACCACACACACCCACCACCCACACCCACCACCTACACCCACCACCCACACCCACAACACACACCCACCACACACACCTACCACCTACACCCACCACCCACACCCACCACACACACCCACCACACACCCACCACACACACACACCACCCACACCCACCACCTACACCCACCACCCACACCCACCACCCACACCCACCACCCACACCCACCACACACACCCACCACACACACCCACACACACACCCACCACCCACACCCACCACCTACACCCACCACCCACACCCACCAACCACACCCACCACCAACACCCACCACCCACACCCACCACACACACACCCATTACACACACCTACCACCCACACCCACCACTTACACCCACCACCCACACCCACCACCCACACCCACCACCCACACCCACCACCCACACCCACCACACACACCCACCGCCCACACCCACCAACTACACCCACCACACACACACACAACCCAACACACCACCCACACCCACCACACACACCCACCACACACCCACAACCCACACACACCACCTACACCCACCACCCACACCCACCACACACCCACCACACACCCACCAACTACACCCACCACCCACACCCACAACACACACCCACCACACACACCCACCACCCACACCAACCACACACACCCACCACACACACCCACCACCCACACCCCCCACCTACAACCACCACCCACACCCACCACCTACACCCACCACCCACACCCACCACCGACACCCACCACCTACACCCACCACACACACCCACCACCCACACCCACCACCTACACCCACCACACACACCCACCACACACACCCACCACCCACACCCACCACCTACACCCACCACTTACACCTACCACACACACCCACCACACACACCCACCACTCACACCCACCACCTACACCCACCACACACACCCACCACCCACACCCACCACTTACACCCACCACCCACACCCACAATACACACTCATCATTTACTCAGCCCGTTCTACAAATTATAAATATATATGACCTATACACGAAAAAAAGGTAGAAAATATACCTACACACGCAGCATCTTGATGGAATTCATTGAATTTCATATTTACAAAGATTTATTTTATTTTTATTAACACATCGGCCGATTCCCACCAAGGCAGGGTGGCCCGAAAAAGAAAAACTTTCATCATCATTCACTTCATCACTGTCTTGCCAGAGGGATGCTTTACACTACAGTTATAAAACTGCAACATTAACACCCCTCCTTCAGAGTGCAGACACTGTACTTCCCATCTCCAGGACTCAAGTCCGGCCTGCCGGTTTCCCTGAATCCCTTCATAAATGTTACTTTGCTCACACTCCAACAGCACGTCAAGTATTAAAAACCATTTTTCTCCATTCACTCCTATCAAATACGCTCACGCATGCTTGCTGAAAGGCCAAGCCCCTCGCACACAAAACCTCCTTTACCCCCTCCCTCCAACTTTTCCTAGGCCGACCCCTACTCCGCCTTCCCTCCACAGCAGATTTATACACTCGAAGTCATTCTCTTTCGTTCCATTCTCTCTACATGTCTGAACCACCTCAACAACTCCTCCTCAGCACTCTGGAAAAAATAACCTGGGTAATCCCGCATCTCCTCCAAATTTCCAAACTACGAATTCTCTGCATTATATTCACATCACACATGACATCTCCACTGCCTCCAGCCTTCTCCTCGTTGCAACATTCATCACCCATGCTTCACACCTATATAAGAGTGTTGGTATAACTATACTCTCATACATTCCCTTCTTTACTTCCATGGACAAAGTTCTTTGTCTCCACAGACTCCGAAGTGCACCACTCACCCTTTTCCCCTCATCAATTCTATGATTCACCTCATCCTTCATAGACCTATCTGCTGACATGTCCACTCCTAAATATCTGAATACATTCACCTCCTCCATACTCTCTCCCTCCAATCTGATATCCAATCTTTCGTTACCTAATCATTTTGTTATCCTCATCACCTAACTCTTTCCTATATTCACTTTCAATTTTCTTCTTTTACATACCCTTCCAAATTCATCAACCAGCCTCTGCAACTTCTCTTCAGAATTTCCCAAAAGCACAGTGTCATCAGCAAAAAGCAACTGTGACAACTCCCACTTTGTATTTCATTCTTTATATTTTAACTCCACACCTCTGGCAACTCCATCTATAAATATATTGAACAACCACGTTGACATCATACATCCTTGTCTAAGGCCCACTTTTACTGGAAAATAATTTCCCTCTCTCCTACACACTCTAACCTGAGCCTCACTATCCTCATAAAAACTCTTCACAGAGTCAGAGTGCACATGCTGTGGATTCCATCTCACATTGGTCTTCAGATGCATGATAGAACTAATAAATTGGCTAAGTTTTATGCTTTCAAAGAGGGGGTTGATTACAATCTTGGTTTGTCAGTTAGCAGTTTGAGAACAATAATGCGAAAAGAACTTCAACTGAATTTTATTGACTTAAGACTCAGGCAGATTGACACCAGTCAGTCCATCTATCATCATTCTATCATACAGGAGGAGCCACATGTCTATGGTGCATCCAACAAAATAAGCAGGCTCTTGGATGTCACTACCGCCCGCCTCCGTCTGGGTTACAAGTATCTTTGGCAGGTTAAATCACCTCCACCAGATGTAGACCATACAAAATGTAAACTTTGCCAGTTGGATTATTGCCACACCCTGCGTCATTATGTACTGGAGTGCGATAAAATTAATGAATTCAGAGACAACTCACTCAGAAATGTTCAAGATATGTCAAAGTATTTTATCAACAGTGGTATATTACAGATCATTCTGGAAAAATACCCTGACTTTGCTCCCTGTAAATAAACCATTACCACACACATGTGTGTGTTAGTTACCATTTTGTCTTAGGCACATGTCGATTAGACACTAGGCCTGTTGTATGTGCGTGTGTGTGTGTTTAAGGAAACACTTCGAAATGTTTCCGCCCCGCCGGGAATTGAACCCGGGCCCTCCTGTGTGTATGTGTGTGTATGTGTGTTTATGTGTGTGTGTATGTGTGTGTGTGTATATATATATATATATATATATATATATATATATATATATATATATATATATATATTGTGTGTGTGTGTGTGTGTGTGTGTGTGTGTGTGTGTGTGTGTGTGTGTGTGTGTGTGTGTGTGTGTGTGTGTGTGTGACCCAACAATTAATATTTGCACCAATAACTCATTACAGTTGTGACCGGGTGTAGACTAGTAAATTGCTCATTACTTTATAATTTGTTTATGATTGCAACCATGTATAAACGTAAGTAAGCAAATTTACTTACTTACATGATTCATTACCTTTGTACCTTGTTCAGCTATCAAAACTTTGGGGCCCAGTCTCTGGACTCATTACATACCTCTATAATCTGTAAATACCTTTGTAATTTGCCATGATTGTGACCAGATCTACCTGAGTTCATTACCTTTGTAACTTGCTCAGCTTTCAAAACTTTGAGGCCCAGTCTCTGGACCAATTATGTACCTCAGTAATCTTTTGACTACCGCCCACAGGATGGGTATAGGGTGCATAATAAAGATATTAAACTAACTAAAACTAACTGCTTTCAGTAATCTACCTCCTATTCCATACACATGCAACATCTACCACATTGCCCCCCTATCCACCCTGTCATACGCCTTTTCCAAATCCATTAATGCCACAAAAACCTCTTTACCCTTATCTAAATACTGTTCACCTATATGTTTCACTGTAAACACTTGGTCTACACACCCCCTACCTTTCCTAAAGCCCCCTTGTTCATCTGCTATACTACTCTCCGTCTTACTCTTAATTCTTCCAATAATAACTCTACCATACACTTTACCAGGTATACTCAACAGATTTATTCCCCTATAATTTTTGCACTCTCTTTTGTCCCCTTTGCCTTTATACAAAGAAACTATGCATGCTCTCTGCCAATCCCTAGGTACCTTACCCTCTTCCATACATTTATTAAATAATAGCACCAACCACTCCAAAACTATATCCCCACCTGCTTTTAAGATTTCTATCTTTATCCCATCAATCCCAGCTGCCTTACCCCCTTTCATTCTACCCACTGCCTCACGAACTTCCCATACAATCACAACTGGCTCTTCCTCACTCCTACAAAATGTTATTCCTCCTTGCCCTATACCGAAATCACAGTTTCCCTATCTTCATCAACATTTAACAACTCCTCAAAATAGTCCCTCAATCTTCCCGATACCTCTAACTCTCCATTTAGTAACTCTCCTCTCCTATTTTTAACTGTCAAATCCATTTGTTCCCTAGGCTTCCTCAACTTATTAATCTCACTCCAAAACTTTTTCCTATTTTGAAAAAAATTTGTTGATAACATCTCACCCACTCTCTCATTTGCTCTCTTTTTACATTGCTTCACCACTCTCTTAACCTCTCTTTTTCTCTCCATATACTCATCCCTCCCTGCATCACTTCTACTTTGTAAAAACCTCTCATATGCTAACTATTTCTCTCTTACTACTCTCTTTACATCATCATTCCACCAAATGCTCTTCTTCCCTCCCACACCCACTTTGCTATAACCACAAACTTCTGCTGAACACTCTCACACTACATTCACTAACACATCTATCCTCCAATAGTTGTTTATATCTTACCCTAACTGCCTCCTCTTTGATATATCTGTAGCCCCTCTATAAACATGTACATCCTGAAGTCTACTCAACAGTCTTTCATCTACCAATACGTAGTCCAACAAACTACTGTCATTACGCCCTACATCATATCTTGTATACTTATTTATCCTCTTTTTCTTAAAATATGTATTACCTATAACTAAACCTTTTTCTATACAAAGTTCAATCAAATGGTTCCCATTATTATTTACACCTGGCACCCCAAACTTACCTACCACACCCTCTCTACATGTTTCTCCTACTGCATTTAGGTCCCCTAATACAATTACTCTCTCACTTGGTTCAAATGTTCCTATACATTCGCTTAACATCTCCCAAAATCTCTCTCTCTCTCCTCTACACTCCTCTGTTCTCCAGGTGCATACACGCTTATTTTGACCCACTTTTCGCATCTGACCCTTATTTTATTCTACATAATCCTTGAATATATACATTTATATTCCCTCTTCTCCTTCCATAACTGATCCTTCAACATTATTGCTACCCCTTCCTTAGCTCTAACTCTCAGATACTCCTGACTTAATCCCATTTATTTCTCCCCACTGAAACTCGCCTACCCCCTTCAGCTTTGTTTCGCTTAGGGCCAGGACATCCAACTTCTTTTCATTCATAACATCAGCAATCATCTCTTTCTTATCATCTGCACTACATCCACGCACATTCAAGCATCCCAAGTTCATAGTTTTTCTTCTTCTCTTTTTTAGTAAATGTATACAGGAGAAGGGGTTACTAGCCCATTGCTCCCGGCATTTTAGCATTTTAGTCGCCTCATACGACACGCATGGCTTACGGAGGAAAGATTCTTTTCCACTTTCCCATGGACAATAGAGGAAATAAAGAAGAACAAGAGCTATTAAGAAAAAGAAGAAAAACCTAGATGTGTGTATGTATATATATGCATGTGCATGCCTGTGTAGTGTGACCTAAGTGTAAGTAGAAGTAGCTAGATATACCTGTTATCCAGCGTGTTTATCAGACAGAAAAAAGACACCAGCAATCCTACCATCATGTTAAACATTTTCAGGTTTCTGTTTCACAGTCACCTGGCAGGACGGTAGTACCTCCCTGGGTGGTTGCTGTCTACCAACCTACTACCTATAAAAAATTATAATTAAGATGTGCAAAAAAATTATAATTGAAGATGTGCAAAAAAAAAGAAAAAAAAAAGAAACAGTAGCACGAGCACTCAGTATCTTTGAAGAAAAAAGAGTTTAAATGTAGGTGAGATCCCATAAGCCTTTAAAATTCCAACCACTCATTTGCTTGCCCTTGAGATAATAATATTGTTGTGATTCCTGAATGCGAGATCCTCTAATTTTTCAGCCCCAAGTCTCTCACACTAAACTTCCGCTCCAAGGAATTATTTGAACTTGCCTTGTACTCCATTTCTGCCTTTTAATTCCTCAGTTTTCCTTAGTGAAGTAACTTAAATTTGTTCTTTGAACACTGTACTGTTGTCAGTGGCATAAAGATTCATTTTGTGATCGATGTACACTACTCTCATACAGATTCTGGAATCATCTGCATAAGATGATGCGGTGATATGATTTGTCGGATATAAGAATGAGAAAGAAGTGGGGGGAGTACTGTACCTTAGGAGCAATCTTTCACTCTGGCATCTAAAGATTTCACTTTGCTTGTTTTGGGTTCTATTTGTTAAGAAATTATATATTCATCAGTTCACTTTCCCAGTTACTACTTTCTCACGCATTTTGCTCTTTTTTACACTATGGTCATAAATGTTAAAAACTTATCCAAACTCTATAAACACTACATCTGCACTTTGCATCCAAGACCTTGCAGTAAAATTCCAGCAATTGCGAGAGGCAGGAGCTAACCACTCTATATCCAGGTTCTCCTGAACTGTGCACTTGCTGTGATTCCATATCCTTAGTAATAATGCTTCTTAAGATCCTTTTAAAGAATTTTATAATATTCGACATTAGCGTTAGAAGTCTGTATGTTTTTTTGCAAATTGCTTGACTGCTGCCTCTATGGAGTGGAGGTATGCCAATGGTTTTTAGTGACTGTGGGATAACATAGGTGACCAGGCTTTTTCTACATTGAGCATTTAGGGCATGAGTTAATGATCTCTTGGAATTCATGATGAATACAGAGTTCCATGAGTTTGGAGCATAGCTTGAAGGCAGCCGAAGTGAGGTGCAGCAGTCGTAGGTGGTATCACATTTGACAGATGTAATACCACCTACGACTGCTGCACCTCACCTACCTACAGTACATAAGCCACTTCTTCGCACATATGCTGTATTCTTTTCAAGATTGATGGACTGATTACATCGACTCAAGGCTGAGGGACTGATTACCTCAAACTCCTCCTGTTCTTCACCATTTTCCTTTGTATGGACTGATGAAGCCACTGTATGGCGAAACATTTCCAAAATAAAGAAACCCAAATGCTGCACGTGACTCTTCTAATGTTTTTATCTATTTGTTTGTATTATATTTTTCTCGTAAAGGTATGTGTGTGGAGAACACTTCAAGTGTCAACAAACTCATCATTCCAAAATGCTGGTTCAGATTCGTATTAGTCGTATCACCTTCCCATCATATAATCATTAAGGTCAAGAATAACAATTGGCCCCAGTTGATGATCACATTGTTGAAATTAAACTCGTCCAGTTCCCACTTCATGACTAATCTTGTTCAACTGTTCCAAAAGAGTGTACATGTAGGTCTGAACCTCGAGTACGTTGTAGCCTGTCTTCACCTTTGACACCTTACCTCCCTGACCAGAGCGTATTTACTAGCCTTGTCGGTTCTGCTGTCTACTTGCCTAAGGCGAATTTATTACTGAAACCTAATGTATAATTGGATTGTGTAAAAGTGTTTATCCCCAGTAGCTCCTGGGGTTCACTCTGATATTACATTATTTGCTAAATTTTTAGTCATCAAACATTAGGATATTTGACGTAAGGTTTGATAGTTTTTTCAAGACAATGTTCTATTTTTAACGCAGAATATACCATCCACACTCACCACCCACTGCTACCACCCACACCCACTGCCCACCACCCACACCCAGCACTAATTCCACACCCACTGTCTACCACGCACACCCACACTGCCCGCAGGCCAGCACCCACGCCTCCACCTCTCAACCACCCACCACGGCCTAACCACCACCCACCACCGCCCCGTTGACAAGAGTGTGACAGTAATTGCCTTGTTTGAATGATGGTGGTAAACTGAGGTAATAAAACGCCTTTAGTGTATACTTGCCCACAGGCTAAGTGTAATCTGTATACTCCGGCAAGACATGTATACCCTGAGTGTAACCTGCTTGGTGGTCTGTATACTCAGTGTGCCGTGTGCAGACTCAGTGTGACCTACCCAGGCTGACCTGTACAAACTGCAGCGTGAATATGCTGAGGGAACTATACAGACTGTGACCTGTACAGTGTGACCTGTACAGTGTGACCTATATATTTTTGAGTGTGACCTGTACAGTCTTAGCGTGACCTATTCCAGGCTGTGATTTGTATAGATGGAGTGGGACCTGTGCAGAGTGGGGCCTGCACAGTGTGTCACCTGTCCAGACTGGGTGTCTACCTTCCTGGAGTCTACCAGGAGGGTGTTTCTGGGTCAACGCCCCTGCGACCCAATCCTTGACTAGGTCTCGCGGTGGATCAGTGTCTGGTCAATATCGCGGTGGATCAGTGTCTGATCAGGTACTGACTTTAGGTATCTGTCCAGTTCCTTAACGCAGCATGTATAAATTATGACCCGTACAGACTGAGTGTGCCCCGTACAGACTGAGTGTGACCCGTACAGACTGATTGTGACCCGTACAGACTGAGTGTGACCCGTACAGACTGTCACCAGTACAAGTTGAGCGAGACTTGTACAGAATGTGACCTGTATAGTGTGTGACCCGTACAGACTGACTGTGACCTGTTTAGACTGAGTGTGACCTGCACAGATTGAGTGTGACCTGTACAGGGTGAGACCTGAATACTCTGAGTCTTGTAAAAAGAGTGTGTTACCTGATGCATTTTGAGTGTGACCTGGGAGTGTGTTGGGTAGCGTGGGGGAAAGAGGGAGTGTGACCTGAGAGTGTGTTGGGTAGCGTGGGGGAAAGAGGGAGTGTGACCTGGGAGTGTGTTGGGTAGCGTGGGGGAAAGAGGGAGTGTGACCTGGGAGTGTGTTGGGTAGCGTGGGGGAAAGAGGGAGTGTGACCTGGGAGTGTGTTGGGTAGCGTGGGGGAAAGAGGGAGTGTGACCTGGGAGTGTGTTGGGTAGCGTGGGGAAAGAGGGAGTGTGACCTGGGAGTGTGTTGGGTAGCGTGGGGGAAAGAGGGAGTGTGACCTGGGAGTGTGTTGGGTAGCGTGGGGAAAGAGGGAGTGTGACCTGGGAGTGTGTTGGGTAGCGTGGGGAAAGAGGGAGTGTGACCTGGGAGTGTGTTGGGTAGCGTGGGGAAAGAGGGAGTGTGACCTGGGAGTGTGTTGGGTAGCGTGGGGAAAGAGGGAGTGTGACCTGGGAGTGTGTTGGGTAGCGTGGGGGAAAGAGGGAGTGTGACCTGGGAGTGTGTTGGGTAGCGTGGGGGAAAGAGGGAGTGTGACAAGTATTGATTTCTGCAGGCAGCGTTGAGCTGTGAGAGGCTGTTACTTGAGATAACAGCAGATAACAGCCAGGCATCATCCATAATTTTTAAATATATTAGAGAAAAGTATTAATATAAAGGAAATAGATTTCAAATGTAGTTTTGCTATAATCTGGTCAGCGAGACGTATAATCCTGTTGTACTCAGGCTGTGAACAGCAGTTTGTTGGAGGTAGTGAAGGGCTGTTCACCTGAACGGAACAACAGAGGGGAAGCAGACTTCTCACCTGCATGAAGCAACAGTGACCCATACTGCTACTCACCTGCATGAAGCAACAGTGACCCACACTGCTACTCACCTGTATGAAGCAACAGTGACCCACACTGCTACTCACCTGTATGAAGCAACAATGGGCGACATTCGTACTCATCTCCATGAAACAACAGTGGGCCACACTGGTACTCAGCTGCATGAAGCAACAGTGGCCCACACTGGTACTCATCTGCATGACACAACAGTGGGCCACACTGGTACTCACCTACATGAAGCAACAGTGGGCCACACTGGTACTCGCCTGCTTGAAGCAACAGTGGGCCACATTGGTATTCACCTGCATGAAACAACAGTGGGCCACACTGGTACTCACCTGCATGAAGCAACAGGTCACAGTGGCATTCACCTGTGTGAAGCAACAAGTCATAATGGCATTCACCTATATAGAGCAACAGGTCACAGTGGCATTCACCTATATAGAACAACAGGTCACAATGGCATTCACCTATATAGAGCAACATAAATATGACACAAGGGGCCTCACTACCGACCTTTGGTATGGATGTAGGTGCAGGGCAGGAGGCAGGCCTCAGGTGGCACCAGTGCCTCAGATACCGAGGCATTGGAGAGCAGAGTGCCCCACGACCACTGTGACGACCATGACGACGAGGAAGTAGATGAGGCCCTTGACGATGCCCTCGACGATGAGGAGGACCTCTCAGCGCACAGCGGGAGGGAGAGGGTGGACCCCAGGGTATGGGACGATCCTAGGGAGAGGGTCGGGGAGCGTTCCTCAGGTCTGAGGGCAGCTCTGCTGCTAGGAGGGGAGAGCCAGGGGTAGGCGGGGCGCTCGGCGGCCATGAGTGGGGCACCTCCCTCCTTCTTAGGGCAGGCCGAGGGGGGCAGCGTGCCCCGCGGGCACCCTGAGGGCGTCAAGGTGCCATATTGGCACCCTAGTACCTGCCACACACAAGGTCACCACAGGAAGTCATCCTTTGCGTGTGCCTCGAGTGAATGCATGAGGGTCGCACAGACTGTTACAAGCACTCAGTATAAACACCTGAAAGAAGATATCTTTACATGACGTCGGGAGAGCAAGTATGCACTAACTACTGCACTAAATACTGTTTCCACATCCATCATCCACTTCACAAGGAACACTGACTTCCTATCTTCCAAAGAAGTGTAATATAGTCTTGTACAACCCACTGGCCTTTATTAATCATAAAGTCACATTGCAATAAACCAATTAATACACTCATTAGTTAATATTAAAGAATTATTTTTGACTCGTCTTTTCATCACGTATTTCACAACAGATTTTTTTTTCCATTGTTCAATTAAACTTTTCAATCAGTGTGTGGAGGCTGCCAGCATCATCATAGTCAACATCTCGACTTAAATGTTGATGATTCGTTATTGTTTAGACACACTGTTGTTTTTCAGTTGTTTGTTTGTATTTGTTTTCCTCAAACGTTTTTTTTTTGTCGATAATGTCTGCGAATGACTTGAGTTAAATATTCCATCTTTAAACACCATACCCACACACACACACACACACACACACACACACACTCACACACCTAAGAATAGCGTTCCGACATCTAAGTAAGGAGTCATTCAAGACTCTGTACACCGTGTACGTCAGGTCCATATTGGAGTATGCAGCACCAATATGGAACTCACACCTGATCAAACGCGTCAGAAAATTAGAGAAAGTGCAAATTTTTGCAACGAGACTAGACCCGGAGTTAAGGGGTATGTCCTACTAAGAGAGGTTAAGGAAACTCATCCTGACGACACTGGAGGCTAGGAGGGATAGGGGTACATGATAACGACGTATAAAATACTGCGAGGAAATGGCAAGGTGGACAGGGCCATAATGTTTCAGAGATGGAACACAGGAACAAGGAGACACAACTGGAAGTTAAAAATTCAGATGAGTAAAAGGGATGTTAGGAAGCATTTAAAATTGTCAGGAAGTGGAAGAATCTGCAGAGGGAAGTAGTGGAGGCAGAATCCATCCATTACTTTAAGAAGAGGTACGATAAGGCTCTAGGAGCAGGGAAAGAGTGGACCTAGTAGTCACTAGCGAAAAGGCAGAGCCAGGAACTGTGATACGACCCCTGCAAGAAAAAATAGGAAAATACACACACAGACACAGACACTCACACACACACACACACACACACACACACACACCGTGTACGTCAGGCCCTTACTAGAATATGCAGCACCAGTCTGGAACCCACACCTGGTCAAGCACGTAAAGAAACTAGAGAAAGTGCAAAGGTTTGAGACAAGGTTAGTTCCACAACTCAGGGGTCTGTCCTATGAAGAAAAGTTGAGGGAAATAGGACTAACAACACTGGAGGAAAGAAGGGTCAGAGGAGACATGATAACGACATACAAAATACTGCGGGGAATCGACAAGGTAGACAGTGACAGGATGTTCCAGAGAGGGAACACAGAAACAAGGGGACTCAGATGAGTCAAAGGGATGTTAGGAAGCATTTCTTCAGCCACAGAGTAGTCAGGAAGTGGAATAGTCTAGAGAAAGATATAGTGGAGGCAGGAACCATACATAGTTTTAAGACGAGGTATGATAAAGCTCATGGAGCAAGGAGAGCAGAGACCCAGTAGCGGACAGCGAAGAGGCGTTGCCAGGAGCTGAGTCTCGACCCTTGCAACCACAATTAGGTGAGTACACACACACAAACACACACACACACACACACACACACACACACACACACACACACACACACACACACATTCAACAAGGTTAGTTTCGGAGCTAAGGGGAATGGCCTGACGACACTGGAGGACAGGAGGGTTAGGGAAGACATGATAACGACATACAAAATACTGCGTGGAATAAATAAGGTGGACAGAGACAGGATGTTCTAGAGAGGGGACACAGAAACAAGTGGTCACAAATGGAAGTTGAAGACTCAGACGAGTCAAAGGGATGTTAGGAAATATTTCTTCAGTCATAGAGTTGTCAGGAAGTGGAATAGTGTAGCAAGTAATGTAGTGGAGGCAGTAACCATACATAGCTTTAAGACGAGGCATGATAAAGCTCATGGAGCTGGGAAAGAGAGGACCTAGTAGCGGTCATTGAAGAGGCGGGGCCAGGAGCTAAGTCTCGACCCCTGCAACAACAATAAGGTGAGTACAATTAGGTGAGTACACACACACACACACACACACACACACACACACACACACACACACACACACACACACACACACTACATGCCCCGATGGCATGGTGGCTAGCGCTCTTGCTTCACGCACGGAGGGCCCGGGTTCAATTCCCGGCGGGGCCGAAACATTTCGAAGTGTTTCGTTACACACACACACACACACACACACACACACACACACACACATACACACAACAGACCTAGTGTCTAATCGACATGTGCCTAGGACAAAAAATGGTAACTAACACTCACAAGGTTATGGTTAAGGGGCCGGATAACATCTCTCCATGGGTCCTGAGAGAGGGAGCAGACGAGCTATGCATACCCCTAACAATGATCTTCAACACATCTATCGAAACGGGGCAACTACCTGAGGTATGGAAGACAGCAAATGTAGTTCCAATTTTTAAAAAAGGAGACAGGAACGTAGCACTAAACTACAGACCAATGTCACTGACATGTATAGTATGCAAGGTCATGGAGAAGATAGTCAGGAGAAGAGTGGTGGAGCACCTAGAAAGGAATGAGCTTATCAACGACGGCCAACACGGTTTTAGGGACGGGAAATCCTGTGTCACAAACCTACTGGAGTTCTACGACAGGGTGACAGCAATAAGACAAGAGAGAGAGAGGGGTGGGTAGATTGCATATTATTGGACTGTAAGAAGGCGTTTGACACAGTTCCACACAAGAGATTAGTGCAAAAGTTGGAGGACCTGGCAGGGGTAACAGGGAAGGCACTACAATGGATCAGGGAATACCTGTCAGGAAGACAGCAGCGAGTCATGGTACGTGGTGAAGTGTCAGAGTGGGCGCATTTGACGAGTGGGGTTCCACAGGGGTCAGTCCTGGGACCAGTGCTGTTTCTGGTATGTATTTGTGAACGACATGACAGAAGGAATAGACTCCGAAGTGTCCCTGTTTGCAGATGATGTGAAGTTCATGAGAAGAATTCAGTCGGACGAGGACCAGGCAGAACTACAAAGGGATCTGGACAGGCTGCAAGCCTGGTCCAGCAAATGGCTCCTGGAGTTCAACCCCACCAAGTGCAAAGTCATGAAGATTGGGGAAGGACAAAGAAGACCGCAGACGGAGTACAGCATAGGAGGCCAGAGACTGCAAACCTCAATCAAGGAAAAAGACCTTGGGGTGAGTATAACACCAGGTACATCTCCTGAGGCGCACATCAACCAAATAACTGCTGCAGCATATGGGCGCCTAGCAAACCTAAGAACAGCATTCCGACATCTTAATAAAAAATCGTTCAGGACCCTGTACACTGTGTACGTTAGGCCCATACTGGAGTATGCAGCACCAGTTTGGAACCCACACCTTGCCAAGCACGTGAAGAAGCTCGAGAAAGTGCAAAGGTTTGCAACAAGACTAGTCCCGGAGCTAAGGGGTATGTCCTACGAGGAGAGGTTAAGGGAAATCGACCTGACGACACTGGAGGACAGTAAAGATAGGGGGGACATGATAACAACATATAAGATACTGAGAGGAATTGACAAAGTGGACAGAGACAGAATGTTCCAGAGATGGTACACAGCAACAAGGGGACACAGTTGGAAGTTGAAGACTCAGATAAATCACAGGGATGTTAGGAAGTATTTCTTCAGTCACAGAGTGGTCGGGAAGTGGAATAGTTTAGGAAGTGATGTAGTAGAGGCAGGCTCCATACATAGCTTTAAGAAGAGGTATGATAAAGCTCATGACGCAGGGAGAGTGACCCAGTAGCGGCCAGTGAAGAGGCGGGGCCAGGAGCTGTGAATCGACCCCTGCAACCACAACTAGGTGAGTACAACTAGGTGAGTACATACACACACACACGCACACAAGGAAAAAGATCTTGGGGTGAGTATAATACCGAGCACATCTCCTGAGGCACACATCAATCAGATAACTGCTGCAGCATACGGGTGGCTGGCAAACCTAAGAATAGCGTTCCAATACCTCACTAAGGAATCGTTCAAGACTCTGTACACCATATACGTCAGGCCCATACTGGAGTATGCGGTACCAGTTTGGAACCCACACCTGGTCAAGCACGTCAAGAAATTAGAGAAAGTGCAAAGGTTTGCAACATGGCGGGCTGACGACACTAGAGGACAGGAGGGTTAGGAAAGATACGATAACGACTTATAACATACTGCGAGGAATAGATAAGGTGGACAGAGACATTATGTTCCAGAGAGGGGACACAGAAACAAGGGGTCACAATTGGAAGTTGAAGACTCCTATGAGTCAAAGGGATGTTTAGAAGTATTTCTTCAGTCATAGAGTTGTCAGGAAGTGAAATAGCCTAGAAAGTGACGTAGTGGAGGCAGGAACCATACATAGTTTTAAGATGAGGTTTGATAAAGCTCATTGAGCAGGGAGAGAGAGAACCTAGTAGCAATCAATGAAGAGGCAGAGCGAGGAGCTATGACTCGACCCCTGCAACCACAAATAAGTGAGTACATATACAACAGGCCTAGTGTCTAATCGACATGTGCCTAGGACAAATTGGTAACTAACTAACACACAATTCAGGCTGGGAGCCCTAAGGTCGTAATTGCAGTGATGTACAACCCGCCACAGAACTGCAGGAGGCCAAGAGAAGAATATGAAGAGAGCAACAGAGCAATGGTGGACACACTAGCTGAGATGGCCAGAGGAGCTCACACGGGTAGAGCAATGGTACTAGTTATAGGTGATTTCAATCATAAGAAGATTAGGAAAATCTGGAATCACATGGGAAGGGAGCCAAGATGATGGATGTGTTACCGGAAAACCTCATGCATCAACATGTCACGGACACTATCAGAGAGGGAGGTGAGGATGAACCAGCAAGACTGGATCTAGTATTCACCTTGAGTAGTTCAGACATCGAGGACATTGCATACGAAAGGCCCCTCGGAGCTAGTGATCACGTGGTTCTGAGCTTTGTATACATAGTTGAGTTACAAGTGAAGTGGGTAGCAGGAATAGGATGGAAGAAGTTAAACTAGAAAAGTGGAGACTTTCTGCAAGATGTTCAATGGGAAAGATAATTGGTAGAAAAATCAGTAAAATAAATTATGGACTATGTGACAACAAAATGTAAGGAGACAGAGGAGTGGTTTGTTTCCAAGGGCAACAGAAATAATGGGAAGACCAGAACGAGTCCTTGGTTCACCCAAAAGTGTTGGGAGGCAAAACCCAAGTGCACTAGAGAATGGAAAAAATACCGAAGACAGAAGACCGAGGAGAATAAAGAGATTAGTCAAAGAGCCAGAAACGAATATGCACAAATAAGGAAGGAGGCCCAGCGACGTACGATGGTGTGGTTGCCTCGCAACATGAAGCAAGCCTAGTTTGCTAAGCTCATGTTGTTTGTAGTATTGTATGGTCCAGTGGTTTAGAGCGTTGTGAACTTTCACTCGCTTCCCATGAGGGGGGCTAAAGCAGCACGGGTTCGATCCACTGGCTAGGCGCAGTTTTATTATTGATTAAATACCACTTATTCGTGGTTACAATAATATATGTACTGCTTTTGGAGGCTAGTATACCAAACGGAGTAGAATGACATTAGCTCCGAGGCAACCACACCATCGTATGAAATTAGAAACAGATTAAAAATTTCAAGGAAACAGGAGATAAGAAAATACCAATAAGATAACAAGTATCATTGAAGAATGGGATGGTGAGAAGGTGCAGCTGTTCTCTTTCACCTGAATGAAAGTTTGAATTGGTAAACCATAATTTTTACTAGTATTGCTACTATTGTACTACAAAAATAATGTATTTAAAAATGTGTCAGCGGACACAAAGAGGTAAATATATCAGATGAATGTAGGTGAGCGTAACAATATTTTTGTTCATTTTGAGTCTTGATTCTTTTAGGAATACCTGAAGGAAGACCTTTAAGTGGTTGCCGATTGTTTTCCTATATTTTTCTTCCTCCTATATTTTAGATTTTATTTTCGTTCATAACTCGAGAACCTCTTATCCAATCGGCTTCAAATTTTCAACGCTGGTGTATTGTATCTAGAACAAAACTCTAGGGACAATTAACATATGCAGGTGCCCTATATTACGGAGTACTGTATTTAAAAAAAATTTAAAAAAAAAACAATGTTTTATAGCTCCAGTATTATTCCCAATCCGGACGCGTTTTAATCCTGTCAAGGCAGAGTGATCAGGACTGGAGCAGATGAGGTGTTGAGTTCAGTACGTGTAGGAAGGCGGTTGGGTGAAATTGTCATGGGTTGGCTTTAGTGTGAGTAGGTGGTTTGGCGAGTTTTTTTGTGTATACTATAGGTAATTTAGTGTGTAAATGCTTTCATGGTTTTTTTAAGGCCCTAGTGTGTGCAAGGGTCTGTTTTGGAGAGTATAACGTTTTAAGTGTAGACTAAGTAGCCAGCATGAAAGGGGGGGGGCATGGAGCCTCCCTGTTTATAAATGTTTATTTAGTGAACTGGAGTGTGGTGTTTTTTTGTAGTAGGTTATAAGTTGTATATAATTTACTTTAATATATAGACATATTTTTATTTAAGTGAGTTTTTGTTCTTCCTTCCTAAATTAATATTGTTTAACATATAATTGTATGCTGGCCCAAGAGTTGCTGTGTTATTCGGTGTAATTTAAATGCCCCTAGACAGCAGATTGAGCAGCCATTTAGGAGCAAGGACCTTTTATTTAAGTTACGATATCGAAGTCGTAACACCCTATGAGAAAAGTTATTGAACCCATTCCCAGCATTTTGCAGCGGCTCAGATAACTTCTAAAACGCTCAGCGGCTCAGCTTCGAACATTCAATATATGTTCCTCCTAAATCGGCTTCTGTGGAGAAGAGTGAAATTCAAGGAGGTTGGTTCAGATTTTGCCCATTTTGTGTGTAAAGTTTTTATTCTCGTTTAATCACCAAAAATATACTCGTCTACCTCTTATGAAGGATGTGGCATGCAAAGGGAATGTTACAATTTATTCTGCGTATGTCACACTCCCATATAGACTGCCTCCCAACCAGCGAACCGGGTGCTATTGATGGGGTACCCATCGGTAAATCAGTATCTTGGTTTATTGACCAATCACAGGCGAGTCCGCCAAAGCTGAAGCAACGTGGTTCACTTGCAGTAAGCACTGGCAGACTTGCATACCTGCTGGTTGAGTACGGTGCTCTCTCTCTGCTTTATTGACTTGACTTGAAAGTCCACAGAATCCGGAAAACACAAGGGGCATTCAAATTCTAAATATAGTTTATTGAATTCATTTGTATGGAGAATACATTCATACAAGCTGAAAAGTATGTATTATATGCTCCCGAGTCAATATGACACTCGCAGTATTGCCAGCTGCTGGAATATTTACCCACTTTACATTATTGCCACCTTAAGAAAATAGATTTTTAGTTTAATTAAGAAACTAAAAATTATTTGTTTGAAAAAAATAAAACTTTCATAATTTGCCTCACTTATTAAAAAATAATTTTTTGTGCAATTTTATTTACATGTTTACTGAGCTTTCATTAGCCCCGAGATTTTCATTTTAACCCCATTTGGGGTCATTTACCCCGGTTTCCCGACCTTTTCTATTCAATCGGCTTGAAATCTTCAACCTTAGCCAGCTATTGCTAAGTGAAGATTATCAGAGTGAGTGGCAGGGTCGGGTGACCTCGGATCGTTACGTATAGATCATTCCCAAAACTGGTTTCCGTCAGATAGCTTTTCTGACTGGCGCTAGTTATTATAATCAAGCGCTAAACGCTTTATATTTTCCCGTATCGCCGAGTGACTGACTGATGTTACTGTTGGTTGTAGATTCTCATACATAGTTATTTACATGATGGTGGTAGTGATGGTGATCGTGGTGAGCATGGTGGTGATAGTGGTAGTGGTGGTGATCATGATGAGCATGGTGGTAGTGGTGAAAGTGGTAGTAGCAATTCAGTCACTTAAATTTCAAGTTGTATATATCAGTGAATCCTCAAACCACATTTCTGAGTGGCTTAGCAGAAATGTTGCACAAGTCAATTTTTTACTTCCGTTTCGGTACGAAATGTGGATGTGGAAGGGAAAACGTCCAGGTGTTCGAAATTATGTTTATAAATTAGAGAAGTATCGTTTGGTATGGTAGTTTACCAGAGTTGGGAAGTTCACCGCTGCAACACCATGTTGATTCATTCTCTTCTCTCCTTTTGGTTGTGCCCCAAACATGTTGGTGCATGAGGTTTTCCAGTAACACCTCCATCATCTTAGCCCTGCACGTTTCTGGTTCCCCGTGTGGCTCCAGATTTTCCAAGTCAATGCCTTTGAGATTGAAATCACCCACAACTAATAGATTTGCCCTACCCATGTGGGCCATTCTGGCCGTCTCAGCTAGTGTGTCAACCATTTCTCTGTTGCTCTCATCATTCTCTTGTATTGGCAGGTTGTATATCACTGCAATCACCATCTTGGAACCCCCAGTCAGAAGTATTTCTACTTTGTAGGCCGTTGCTTCCTTCTGCCCATTCCTTCCATTTTCTCAAAACTCCACTTATTTTTGATTAGCAGTGCATCTCCCTCTGTCTTTCCTCATGATCTGATGACTAAATGGAAAGATCGCATCTGTTATCATCCCTCTGAACTTTGTTTCCATGAGCGTTATGATGTCTTGGGATGCCTCCATGATTCTTTTGTGCCACTCCTCACATTTATTTATTTGTTATTCTGTCTGTGATGGTGCACCATACCTTCAGGGGTAGTGGGAGACTTAACAGGATACTATGGGAGACTGCTTTGAAGGTGAAGTTTGTGATGGGGTGGGTGGGAGCAGTGGGTGCAGAGTGTGGGTTGTTTTGGGTTAATTTGTTTGGTCTGTTGTGGAGTTGTCGGGGCTGAGGGTGTTCTGTGGGTGGTTCAGAAGGCGACTGTGTTTGTTAATCCTCCTGAGTCTGGGCTACCCTGCCTATCTCTATCCTTGACTCTCTTTCCTGCCCCTTTCATCTTTTATCCTTTCAGTTTCTGTCATTCTTCTCATGTTCTGTCTTTGGTGAGCCCCTTAGTGGTTTATACTGCAGTATCCTGTTTCACACCATCTCTGACTTGAAAATCAACTTGACTAGACTATTTCTTCTTCTTAAATATCCCCCTATTCTCTCAAAATTTGTCAGCTGTCCTCTCCTGTCTCTTTCATGATATTTTCAATCTCTTTTTCTTCCCCATGTTGTCTTTGCATATTGCTCCTTTGGTCTTCTGAAGCCCATGAACAAAGACATACCTCTCCCATTTATTCTACTATTGCATTTCCCTTCATATCTCAGGGTCTGATTTAAGCAACTCTATTGCTGCTTTCCTTAACATTTCCTGGCTCTCTCAATGGTCTAATAGCTCCTCTGCAAAAGACCTAGCCCCATTCCAATCTTCTTCAGTCCTGTCTCTGTTTGCTGTCCCTGTACCCACTGGCATGACACTTTTACTACTCGACTCTTCCTGGGCTTCCTGGTGGGCCGATAGAGCCACTGTGTAGGGCTTATCTCCTTCCGTCCCTACGGTCTACTCACTGTTTGATGATGTTACTGATGCTGATGCCATGCCTGTTCTGCTCTTCAGTGCTATATCCCATTTAAGCATTTTTAGTTCCTCTTCTATGCTCTATAACCTAGCCTTTGCAGCTGTGGCTTGTAGCTCCTACTTCTTATTCTCTGCTGCTATCCTCTCCTTCATTTTATCGTTAAGCTCATCCAGCCTCCTTTCTCACTCTCGTTCCCTTTTCCTGATCTCTGCTGTCCATTCTTTTTTCGAGACCAATCTTCCTTGTTACCGTGTGTGTGTGTGTGTGTGTGTGTGTGTGTGTGTGTTAGTTACCATTTTGTCCTAGGCACATGTCGATTAGACACTAGGCCTGTTGTATGTATGTGTGTGTGTATATGTACTCACCTAGTTGTGGTTGCAGGGGTCGGAGTCATTGCTCCTGGCGTGTGTTAGTTACCATTTTGTCCTAGGCACATGTCGATTAGACACTAGGTCTGTTGTGTGTGTGTGTGTGTGTGTGTGTATGTGTATGTAAAGAAACACTTCGAAATGTTTCTGCCCCGCCGGGAATTGAACCCGGGCCCTCTGTGCGTGAAGCAAGAGCGCTAGCCACCATGCCATCGGTGTGTGTGTGTGTGTGTGTGTATGTGTGTGTGTTGGGTGTGTGTGTGTGTGTGTGTGTGTATATGTGTGTGTGTGTGTATGTATACTCACCTAGTTGTACTCACCCAGTTGTGGTTGCACGGGTCGAGTCATAGCTCCTGGCCCTGCCTCTTCACTGGCCGCTACTGTATCACTCTCCCTGCGCCATGAGCTTTATCATACCTCTTCTTAAAGCTATGTATGGAATCTGCCTCCACTACATCGCTTCCCAAACTATTCCACTTCAAGACCACTCTGTGACTGAAGAAATACTTCCTAACATCCCTGTGATTCATCTGAGTCTTCAACTTCCAACTGTGTCCCCTTGTTGCTGTGTCCCATCTCTGGAACATTCTGTCTCTGTCTACCTTGTCATTTCCTCTCAGTATCTTATATGTCGTTATCATGTCCCCCCTATCTCTCCTGTCCTCCAATGTCGTAAGGTCGATTTCCCTTAACCTCTCTTTATAGGACATACACCTTAGCTCCGGGACTAGTCTTATTGCAAACCTTTGCACTTTCTCTAGCTTCTTTACGTGCTTGGCCAGATGTGGGTTCCAAACTGGTGCTGCATACTCCAGTATGGGCCTAACGTACACAGTGTACAGTTTCCTGAACGATTCTTTATTAAGATGTCGGAATGCTGTTCTTAGGTTTGCTAGGCGCCCGTATGCTGCAGCAGTTATTTGGTTGATGTGCGCCTCAGGAGATGTGCCTGGTGTTATACTCACCCCAAGATCTTTTTCCTTGATTGAAGTTTGTAGTCTCTGGCCCCCTAGACTGTACTCCGTCTGCGGTCTTCTTTGCCCTTCCCCAATCTTCATGACTTTGCACTTGGTTGGGTTGAACTCCAGGAGCCAATTGCTGGACCAGGCTTGCAGCCTATCCAGATCCCTTTGTAGTTCTGCCTGGTCCTCTTCCGATTGAATTATTCTCATCAACTTCACATCATCTGCAAACAGGGACACTTCGGAGTCTATTCCTTCCGTCATGTCGTTCACAAACACCAGAAACAGCACCGGTCCTAGGACTGACCCCTGTGGAACCCCACTCGTCACCGGCGCCCACTCTGACACCTCGCCACGGACCATGACTCGCTGCTGTCTTCCTGACAGGTATTCCCTGATCCATTGTAGTGCCTTCCCTGTTATCCCTGCCTGGTCCTCCAGCTTCTGCACTAATCTCTTGTGTGGGACTGTGTCAAACGCCTTCTTACAGTCCAAGAATATGCAATCTACCCACCCTCTCTCTCTTGTCTTACTGCTGTCACCCTGTCATAGAACTCCAGTAGGTTTGTGACACAGGATTTCCCGTCCCTAAAACCGTGTTGGCCTTCGTTGATAAGCTCATTCCTTTCTAGGTGCTCCACCACTCTTCTCCTGATAATCTTCTCCATGACCTTGCATACTATACATGTCAGTGACACTGGTCTGTAGTTTAGTGCTACGTTTCTGTCTCCTTTTTAAAAATTGGAACTACATTTGCTGTCTTCCATACCTCTGGTAGTTGCCCTGTTTCGATAGACGTGTTGAAGATTGTTGTTAGGGGTACACATAGCTCCTCTGCTCTCTCTCTCAGGACCCATGGAGAAATGTTGTCCGGCCCCATCGCCTTTGAGGTATCTAGCTCGCTTAGTAGCCTCTTCACTTCCTCCTCAGTTGTGTGTATCGTGTCCAGCACCTGGTGGTGTACCCTACCTCTCTCCTTTCTGGAGGCCCTTCTATTTCCTCTGTGAACACCTCTTTGAATCTCATTTTGAGCTCCTCACACACTTCGTGGTCATTTCTTGTGACCTCCCCTCCTTCCTTCCTCAGCCTGATCACCTGGTCCTTGACTGTTGTTCTCCTCCTGATGTGGCTGTACAACAGCTTTGGGTCAGATTTTGCTTTCGCTGCTATGTCATTTTCGTATTGTCTTTGGGCTTCCCTTCTTACCTGTGCATATTCATTTCTGGCTCTACGACTGCTCTCCTTATTCTCCTGTGTCCTTTGCCTTCTATACTTCTTCCATTCCCTGGCACACTTGGTTTTGGCTTCCCTGCACCTTTGGGTGAACCATGGGCTCATCCTGGCTTTTTCGCTTTTCCTGTTACCCTTGGGTATAAACCGCTCCTCAGCTTCCGTGCAAATTGTTGTCATATATTCCATCATCTCGTTTACCGACTTCCCTGCCAGCTCTCTGTCCCACTGAACTCCGTGCAGGAAGTTCTTCATGCCCACGTAGTCACCTTTCTTGTAGTTTGGCTTCATTTGTGCAGCCCTTCCTGCTTCCCCCTCCACTTGTAACTCTACTATGTAGTCGAAGCTTAGAACCATATGATCACTGGCCCCAAGGTGGCTTTCATGTGTGATGTCCTCAATATCTGCGCTACTCAGGGTGAATACTAGGTCCAGTCTCGCTGGCTCGTCCTCCCCTCTCTCTCTGGTATTGTCCTTTACATGTTGGTACATCAGATTTTCCAGTACCACCTCCATCATTTTAGCCCTCCATGTTTCTTGGCCCCCATGTGGTTCTAAGTTCTCCCAATCGATTGGTGTCTGTGTGAACTGTGTTTGTCTGCGTGAACTGTGTGTGTGTGTGTGTGTGTGTGTGTACTTATTTTACTCACCTATTTGTGGTTGCAGGGGTCGAGTTATGGCTCCTGGCCCCGCCTCTTCACTGGTCACTACTAGGTCCACTCTCTCCCTGCTCCATGAGCTTTATCGTATCTCTTCTTAAATCTATGTATGGATCCTGCCTCCACTACATCACTTTCCAGACTATTCCACTTCCTGATAACTCTATGACTGACGAAATACTTACAAACATCCCTGTGTTTCGTCTGAGTTTTCAACTTCCAGTTGTGACCCCTTGTTGTTGTGTCCCATCTCTGAAAAGTCCACCTTATCAATTCTTCTCAGTATTTTGTATTTCGTTATCATGTCATCCCTATCCCTCCTGTCCTCCAGTGTCGTCAGGTCGATTTTCCTTAACCTTTCCTCGTAGGACATAACCCTTTGCTCCGGGACCAGCCTTGTTGCAAACCTTTGCATTTCCTCTAATATCTTGACATGTTTGACTAACTGTGGTTTCCATACTGGTGCTGCATACTCTAATATGGTCCTGACGTACACGGTGTACAGAGTATTGAATGACTCCTTACTAAGGTGTCGAAAAGCTATTCTTAGGTTTGTCAGGCGCCCATATGCTACAGCAGTTATGTATTTGGTTGACGTGCGCGTCAGGAGATGTGCTCGATATTATACTCACCCCAAATTCTTTTTTCTTGACTGAGGTTTGCAGTCTTTGGCCCCCTAGCCTGTACTCTATCTGCGGTCTTTTTTGACGCCCAATCTTCATGACTTTGCACTTGGTGGGGTGAAACTCCAGGAGTCTGTTGCTGGACCAGGCTTGCAGTCTGACCAGATCCATCCCTTTGTAGTCCTACCTGATCTTTATCCGATTTAATTTTTAAAATTAGTTTCACATCGTCTGCAAACAGGAACACCTCTGAATCAATCCCTTCCGTCATGTCATTCACACATACCAGATATGTCACCGGCCTTAGCACTGACCCTTGTGGAACCCCGCTCGTCATAGGTGCTCATTCTAACACTTCGTCACGTACCATGACTCGTTGTTTCCTTCCTGTCAGGTATTATCTGATCCACTGCAGTGCCTTTCCTGTAATTCCTGCCTGCTTGTCTAGTTTTTGCACTAATTCCTTGTGTAGAACTTTGTCGAAAGCCTCTTACAGTCCAAGAAAATGTAGTCTACCTACCTCTCTCTCTCTTGTCTTACTTCTGTATACGCACCTGAATGTACTCTCCTAATTGTGGTTGCAGGTGTCGAGTCATGTGTATGTGTTTTCACCTAGTTGTGGTTGCAGGGGTCGATTCACAGCTGCTGGCCCAGCCTCTTCATTGTGTGTTTGTGTGCGCACGTGTTTTTGTATTTTATTCACAGCTAAAACGGTAATAATCGGCCTCTACATAATTCATACATGTTGTTGTATTGGGATCTCAAATGTTATTTCTTTTTTTATAGTACCTATTTTATTAGTTAGGATAATTGCTATGTACTAGGACATATCTTGGCTAAAGGCAACTACTCCCAAATCAACTAATTTGAAGGATGGTCTGAGACGAACTTCATGTCATCTGACGCCGTGTGTCAGGTAGGCTGCTCACGACAGTCTGGGTTGACCTGCAGCACCTTAAGCAAGAACGAAGAAGTCTGGTTAGGTTAGGTTAGATAAGATTGGTCAGGAAACAAGACGAGCGTTTCCTGACGTAGGTCTTAGTCATATGATGACCCACCATTAGAGCTTTTGGTTATCTGACCGAGGCCTTCCGCTGGCTTACCGGTTCACCCCGTTAAAAATTAAAATAGTGGTAAGGAGTCTGTGATGAGTCATTACCACCCGTGAAGGACGCAGCTTAACTGCTAAATCTACTGTCCTCTTGTTTACCTCTGCCCTGCCAATGTTCATTACCCTAATGATCTCCTGCAGCTTGGTGGTGACGCAGGCTGAAATTAAATTCGCCTTGTGACTTGTAAATTTCTACATTCACAGAGGTTATTGGGCATAATGGTTAAATATTTACGATAACAAATAGCGTGTAACACACGCTGGTTTCATGAACTGTTTTCTATTCTTGTGGACTTGTGGTTGCTGCTGCTTCTTGAGGTGTCTGTTTTCTTCAATTATTACAATTGTATTTAGACGTTTCATGCGTTATTGGAAGCAGTGGGGACTATATTTCTTTAGTCATACACTTTGAAGGTTCAGGTAGTTTAAGGTTTTATGGGCCTCACTTCTTCACATATACAAATATTGTAGATGCATTTTAATTAGACATAAAGAAGTGCATTTCTTTGCTCTGTAGACACTTCAGTTTGGAGTAATTCTTGGACTATTCACTATGATTTTACAAACCAAGCCTTATACACCAGATTAAAGCAAATAATGCTGGGTTAAATCCTACAAAAAATAGTACTGTTATGATATAACATATAAACTATGGGATATTCAAGGGGTAATAAGTTGTCGAGAATTGTGCATTACTTATTACTTGCTGAACCCAGGCTAATGCCAGGAATAACAAATGTCATTCCTAGTAACCAAGACGTAATAACCACCCTTAACCATTCCTTTTGCATGCACTGAAGACAGAGGAGGCTGGGCTTATGGTGTACAAGACTCGCGCAGCCATGATTAAAGATAAATTGTTCAGGAAGTGTATAAATCTAGGATGGATGGATGGTCAATGGTACATCAAATAAAACGCTGAGAAGTCCTGAAGGAGGATGTGAGGATCGCGCAGGAATGTTTCAAGTGGAGACAAGTGGTTCCAAGTGTATAATGTGCTACTTGACTGTGAGAAAGGTAAAATCTGTCTAGGTATTCAGGGAAATTGGTGGGACGTAAATTGGGGTGGTTGTAAATGGTATGGTGATACCGACAAACTGTGGAAAAGGACACTTGTGTACAGTACAGGGTGTTTATTAAATTAAACGTTTCGCAACTCGTGGCTAAACGTTTCCTTTAATAATGTCTTGAACTGTACACAAGTACCATTTTCCACATAATGGGGTGGGGTTGCTGCAGTGTAGTGGGTCATTTGTATTGTGATGTCTGTGCACTGCTGAGAAGACAGCAATTGACTGATTGAAGATGAATGTTTGCTTCATTGTGCCAATCTGGCTTACTGAGAAAAAAACCGATTTGCTCCCTGACTCTCAATAGAGACTCTACTTTCAAGATCGATGCTAAAAAATCCAGTGACTTGGGCGAGAATTACTTCGTTGAAAGTTTGGAGCTGACTAAGTTTGACTTTACAGTTCTCCTCTTTATGTAATAATGTTTAGTGGGCAGATCTCAAAATCTATATTGTGGTTGTCGTCAGGTGCAGGATGGAACACATCACTGCTTTCATTACTTGTTCTAGCATCTCTTTTGCGTTCATACACGAGACTTTATTCAAAATTCTTCCTGTTTCTCACACATACTTTTTCAGATCCTGTTTTCAGGGAAGCAAGTGCACTTCTTTGTCAACAATGTCTCTGGGTTTAGTTTTGACTAGTAATCTGTTGGTGTTAATATATAAGTAAGCCGCACTAATGCCCACTCTGACACAAATCTTTCATTTATTACAATCCAGCACCAAACGTTTTTAAAATCCTCGTATAGGCGTATAAACTTCATGAAAAGATTATCTGGCAACAAAGTAAGCTATTAAAATGATTTGATGTTGGTAAAATAATACGTATTATTTTGTCTATAAAACTCCCATAGCGCAAGCACAGACAAGGGTATCAGGACAGGGTGCAAACCTGGTCGGACAAATGGTTCATAGAGTTTAACCCCACCAAGTCAAAAGTCATGAAACTTTGGGAAGGCCAAAGAAGATCGCAGGCGGAGTACACACTAGGGGGGTCAAAGACTGCAAACCTCACTGAAGGAAAAGGATCTTGGGGTGAGCATCACACCGAGCACATCCCATGAGGCGCACATCAATAACTACTGCAGCGGTTAGAAGAGTAGGGTAGACGGGTAGTAGGCGAGAGAAATGAATCAACAGTGTTGTATTCCTGACACGTGACCCACACTTCCAAGCTTTGTTAGCTGGTTAATTGGGCTTAAAGCCTATCGATACATGAGGGTCATTAAGGCTGCATGCCAACTTTTCACCACCAGAATATATATACACACACTGAGAGACATACACTTCATGCTGTAAATATCCTGTAAAATTTTACCAAATGACATCAGTGCTTTAACTGTAATGAGCTTTCAACTGGCAAATGGCCTCATTTGTATTCAGTAGTCCATTGTCTGTTTAAATTCCTTCCCTAACTTTTGGGGATCTAACGGCTGTTCGTGGCCGAGTAATCCAAGTAATCCAGCTTCGTCCTATCTCACTTGTCTTGGCTTCGAGAGGAAGTTGCGACCTTCAACAACATTCTAAATATCCAAAATCACTATTTACAAGAACTGACGGGTAAACACAGACTCCCGGTAAGATAAAACCTGGTCTACTTGTGGAATTGCAGACACTGCGAGCCCCTTCCCTCCAGATCTGTGTACCTCAGAAAGCGGATCTTTTTCTTCCGTGGCTGAGAGCATCGCAACACCAGGGACAGGAGATTGCCAAGCTCAATCCGGGATCGGAAGAGATTCTATACCCGAGAGAGCGGCACGACGTTAAGCCATGGTAGACAATCGCGAAAGCCGGTAGGTGTAACTAGAACCACTGTTAGAAGAGATTCCTTGTATTACAACGTTTCGCCCAAGGCTGGATTGATGATATCTAGTATCTTGATGAAGCCAGCCTCTGACTACACGTGTTCATGGATTGGGGAAGCCAGTCTTTGCCGGTACCTAGTCCTTGAGGGAGGGAAGCCTGGCTTAGAAATGCCAGGCTATGACGACACATGGTCGCTGGGATAGAAAAGCTATGCTATACGATACAAGCTCCCTGTATCAAGCCATTTACTGACGAAATCTGACAGCCAGGCCGTAACAGCTACTGTCAGAGCTGTATGAAAGGCAGGTGGAACATGTCTGGTATAATCTGCTTTATTGGCATGAGGGAGGAGGAAATGTTGGGGAGAATAGCTTCTGTGAATATGAGAGGGAGGGAGAGACAGAAAGAGAAATACTATATATATATGATATATATATATATATATATATATATATATATATATATATATATATATATATATATATATATATATATATATATATATATATATATATATATACTCGGTATTAAGTTGGTAGACAGAACCGCATATGGAGGTATTACCGTCCTACTGAGTGTAAAACAGAAGCCTGTAATTGTTTTACATGATAGTAGGATTGGTGGATATTTTCTTGTCGGCCATATTGGACATGAATCCGCATTAACAACAACATACACATACGACACATATATGAGAGAGTTCTTTCATCTTTCTAAGTCTCTACGATGGTTATTGTTTGTTGTCTTATTGTTGGATGAAGTAATACAAACTTCTACGATAGTTACTATTTGTTGTCTTATTGATAGATGTAGTAATCCAAGCTTCTACGATGCTTACTGTTTACTGTGTTGTTGTTGGATGTAATAATCCAAGCCTCTACAATGGTTACAACTCGTCGTGTTGTTGGATGTAATAATCAAGCCTCTACAATGGTAACAACTCGTCGTGTTGTTGGATGTAATACTCGGCTGGACGATAAGTCAGTTACAACATTCTACAAGTTTCTTATGGACTTTTAAAAGCCTGGAAGGAAGGGTTTCCGCGTGATCCGGAGAGACTGTGAGTCAACTGGTGAAATTACCTTCAAGGGAGACAGGTGCCTCGGTGCTGGCGAGGAGGGGCTCTTGATCCAGCGACTTGCAGCTACCCGATCTTTCTCGGATCACATCTGATTTCCTTCCACTCCGCGGGAGTTGCATGACCCGTGCGGGTTTAGTGCTTCTTCGTTAATTTAATAATAATAATATTGTTATTATTAAACACAACTACTACTAATACTACTGCTACTACTACTGCTGCTACTACTACTGCTACTACTACTACTACCAGTAATAGAATAATCCTGTCTTTGTGGCGAACATTTATTTATTTCTACAAATGTTTCCTATCAATCCTTGTCAGAAAATTTATTTCATAACTGTAAGAGAAGCCATATAGCATAGCATTTTGGTAGAAATAGCATTATTTGTTGCATTTATTTGTATTTACTGTATTTAAAGGTGTTAGTAGTATAAGTATTTGTACCATTTACATCTATTTCTGTATATTTTACTGCAATGCATGAAGAACAAAATCTAAAGTGATTACTAATAAAGGATAAAAGTAACTTTGCTACTTAAAGCTGATACAGTATTGATGTGTCATAATACGTTTGTTTAGTTTAGCCATTATTGGATATATACACTGAGATGCTATGTCTCTCAGTGTAAATACACTGAGATACGCATGTCTCTCAGAGTACATACACTGAGATACGCATGTCTCTCAGTGTACATACACTGAGATACGCATGTCTCTCAGAGTACATACACTGAGATACGCATGTCTTTCAGAGTACATACACTGAGGTACGCATGTCTCTCAGAGTACATACACTGAGATATGCATGTCTCTCAGAATACATACACTGAGATACGCATGTCTTTCAAAGTACATACACTGATATACGCATGTCTCTCAGAATACATACACTGAGATACGCATGTCTCTCAGAGTACATACATTGAGATACGCATGTCTCTCAGAATACATACACTGAGATAAGCATGTCTCTCAGAGTACATACACTGAGATACGCATGTATTTCAGAGTACATACACTGAGATACGCATGTCTCTCAGTGTACATACACTGAGATACGCATGTCTCTCAGAGTACATACACTGAGATACGCATGTCTCTCAGTGTACATACACTGAGATACGCATGTCTATCAGAGTACATACATGAGATACGCATGTCTCTCAGTGTACATACACTGAGATAAGCATGTCTCTCAGAATACATACACTGAGATACGCATGTCTCTCAGAATACATACACTGAGATACGCATGTCTTTCAGAGTACATACACTGAGATACGCATGTCTCTCAGTGTACATAAACTGAGATACGCATGTCTCTCAGAGTACATACACTGAGATACGCATGTCTCTCAGAGTACATACAATGAGATACGCATGTCTCTCAGTGTACATACACTGAGATACGCATGTTTCTCAGAGTACATACACTGAGATACGCATGTCTCTCAGAGTACATACACTGAGATAGGCATGTCTCTCAGTGTACATACACTGAGATACATATGTATTTCAGTGTGAACACAGTACGTGATTATTTTAATCCCTGTTTTAGGCATGCCAGTATTCTTGACTGGTGGTGAAGAAGCTTCGCGCCGCCTTAATAACCAGTCAGCTTTAGACTTGAAATTGCGTGGTGAAACCCCTAATACAAGCCACTGATGCAGGCTTGCTACTCAGCCCCATACAATGTACTGATATGCATCAAAGGTTTCTATCTCACACACTTATCAATATTGGGCAAATTGATGCTCAATATGGCTGACAAGTGTAAAGTCAGCAGACTTTAGACGTGACCGTAAAAAATATATATTTAGAGGTATCTTTAGCGTCTTCAGAGAGGGAATAAACCCCTGTTTAGCTATTGCTATTTCTGGCTAGATAGACTAGGTCAGAATTGTACAGTAGATGGTTCGTTCACTATCCTCCACTCCTTCCTTCGTACATTATGGTGAATAGGGGCTTGAGATGTTGGTGGTGGTGAATATGATAGTGAGGGAATCTATCAAGATGGAAGCAGACTCCTGTAGAGGAGGGAGAAGGAGGGAGTAATAATAACATTAAGGGAAAGGATAAGAACAGAGAATTTTCAGTGAGTGGGAGGAGGATGGCTCTTGACATACGGGAGTCGCTGGAGGCGTTAATTATGGAGGCAACGGGAGAAGATGCATGACCTTCACACCTCACTGGAGATACAACCAGCTGTTGCTGTTGTTGGTGTTACTGTTGTTACTTTATTTTTGTTGTTATTGTCGGCATCGTTGTTCCTTATGTTCCTTAAAATAACATTCCCTCTCTTAATAATAATAAAAAGCATTTATTTAAAAAAAAAAAAATATTCTTAAAGATATCATTCCCGTACAACAACGGGAATGCCTTATGGTTTTAATGCTTATAAATACACTCCTTTTATGTTATCAAGAGTAGGTTGTTAATGAAGCCAGAGGTAGCATGGTCTGGAAGTTGGTCGCAGGACCTGTGACTCTTGAAGAGTGTGGCATGCAAAGAGTACGTAACCTTCATTCGGCGCATGTACACACCCTCAATAAAAGGCTACCTCCCCAACCAGCGAACCAGATGCTAAGGGTCTGACGATCGGGGCCCCATCGTCAGATCAGTATCTAGGTTCAGCCAATCATAATGTGGTTCTGGCAATTGTGAAGGTGACGTGGTTACCACGCACGTTTTCACCATTGTCATTTTCATTCTGCTGCTGGTTGACGCACGGTTGTCTCTTGGCTGCTGTTTTGCCTTGACTTACCGGGGCGTACACATATATTTCCAATTCTTGTATATAGGAAAATACAATTCAAAGTTTTCGACTGTGTTTACCTTGTTCCAAGCTCCCTTTTACGACCAGGTTAACAGGCCTTGAGAACCTGAGATTGTAATAAAGAGGTTAAGGCAGGGGAATTGACGAGAGAACTCTGTCTTGAAGGATTTAACTTCAAGAACCTTCCCCAGGTAGATCCTGAACAGCCGGGCTCTGGTGTTTACGCTGCATTGGGTGTTGCTAGCAGTACCAGCCTGGCTGACCAGGCACCTCGCTTCGTTGAGGTGCTGATCGAAACAATGGCTATTAGAAAATAAAATCACAGCCCCATGGCTTATAGAGTTCACAAGTAAACAGCCATTTTTATAGGTGACTTCAGGCTTCGTTGTGGTCCATCCTGCATCGCTGTCAAGCCACGGATCGTAACGTCGTCTAAAGTCTTCTTTCCAAAGTGTGAGTTAGTTGTGAATCCTGCCAGGCTACCTTACGATGGCTAACTATTGGTAGGTATGGCAGTGAACCAGTTATAAAAGCTAACGAGATTTAAGTATTATAGCTGATAACTTGTAGGTATCTTAAGTTTCGATGATGCTTAGAAATCTTTCGGCAATAAATAGGCTTTTTTTTTTCTTATGCCAAGAAGCAATTTGTGAAAAGTACTTCAAATTTGTATGTAAAATCAATGCATTTTGTAGGTATATTTTTAGCTTTGATTAGATTTTCACTTTGACGTAAGAGTCTTTACGTGGACGTGAAAGTCTTTACTTTGACGTGAGAGTCTTTACTTTGACGTGAGAGTCTTTACTTGGACGTGAGAGTCTTTACTTTGACGTGAAAATCTTTACTTGGACGTGAGAGTCTTTACTTTGACGTGAGAGTCTTTACTTGGACGTGAGAGGGGAAAGGACTTTTACCTAGACGAGAGTCTTTGGGTAGGCATGAGAGTCTACATGCGGTCGTGAGTCTTTATGTGCGAGAGTGTATGTGGTCGTGTGAGTCTCTACGTGGACGAAAAAATATTTATACGGGCGTGAAGCAGCGTAACCGGTCCTGATATAATGCGACGTTACGTAACGTAATCCATCGTAACCTGACCTAACTCACGTAACGGAAGGTAGCGTGACCTAACCAAACTAAGATCGATCTAACCGAGCTTTTCAGCTAGGACTGTATACCTTGTAGAAATAAAGATTATTATTATTATTATTATTATTATTATTATTATTATTATTATTATTATTATTATTATTATTATTATTATTATTATTATTAGTATTATTATATATCTCCGTGCTACATTCGAATGCAAAACTCAGCAATATAAATGACCTGCAATACCTCCCTACGAGAAGCCTTGCATCAACTGGGGAAAAGGATTGACATGCATATGTCGAAGTTTAGTGTTGATAAGTAACGTTTAATAGAAAGGAGAGAAAGCGAGAGTTGGATAAATGAAAAACACAAAATTTGACAAAGCGAAAATACATGACGCTCTAAACCACTGGGCCATACAATCCTATAAACAACATGAGCCTAGCGAACTAGGTTTGCTTCATGTTGCGAGGACATAAAATGGTGTGTTACTTCGGAGCTAATTTCATTCTACTCCCCATTTGTAGGATTGTATGGTCCAGTGGTTTAAAGCGGGCTAAAACAACACGGGTTCGATCCCCTGGCTAGCCACAGTTTGTTATTTATTTAATACCACTTGTTCGCGGTTACAATAATATATGTACTGCTTGTGGAGGCTAGTACACCAAACGGGGAGTAGAATGAAATTAGCTCTGAGGCAACCACACCATCGTATGTCCTCACAGCATGAAGCAAGCCTAGTTTGCTAGGCTCATGTTGTTTGTAGGATTGTATCCAGTGGTTAAGAGACTTGTGAAATTTCGCTCTCTTCCCACGATGCCGGCTAAAACAACACTGGTTCGATCCCTCAGCTACCTACACTTTGTTAGATATATATATATATATATAATGGGGTCGAAAATGTATGGGGTAGATTTAAAAATGTAGTGTTAGAGTGTTCAGCAGAAGTTTGTGGTTACAGGCGAGTGGGTGCGGGAGGGAAGAGGAGCGATTGGTGGAATGATGATGTAAAGAGAGTAGTAAGGAGAAAAAGTTAGCATATGAGAGGTTTTACAAAGTAGAAGTGATGCAAGGAGGGAAGAGTATATGGAGAGAAAAAGAGAGGTTAAAGAGTGGTGAAGCAATGTAAAAAGAGAGCAGATGAGAGAGTGGGTGAGATGTTATCAGCAAATTTTGTTGAAAATAAGAAAAAGTTTTGGAATGAGATTAATAAGTTGAGGAAGCCTAGAGAACAAATGGATTTGACAGTTAAAAATAGAGAGGAGAGTTATTAAATGGAGAGTTAGAGGTATCGGGAAGATGGAGAGAATATTTTGAGGATTTGTTAAATGTTGATGAAGACAGGAAGCTGTGATTTCGTGTGTAGGGCAAGGAGGAATAACATCTTGTAGGAGTGTGGAAGAGCCAGTTGTGGGTGTAGGGGAAGTTCGTGAAGCAGTGGGTAGAATGAAAGGGGTAAGGCAGCTGGGATTGATGGGATAAAGATAGAAATGTTAAAAGCAGGTGGGGATATAATTTTGGAGTGGTTGGTGCTATTATTTAATAAATGTATGGAAGAGGGTAAGGTACCTAGGGATTGGCAGAGAGCGTGTATTGTTCCTTTGTATAAAGGCAAAGGGGACAAAAGAGAGTGCAAAAATTATAGGGGAATAAGTCTGTTGAGTGTACCTGGTAAAGTGTATGGTAGAGTTATTATTGAAAGAATTAAGAGTAAAACAGAAAGCAGGATAGCAGATGAACAAGGGGGCTTTAGGAAAGGTAGGGGTGTGTAGACCAAGTGTTTACAGTGAAACATATAGGTGAACAGTATTTGGATAAGGGTAAATATGTTTTTGTGGCATTTATGGATTTGGAAAAGGCGTATGATAGGGTAGATAGGGGGCAATGTGGCAGATGTTGCAGGTGTATGGAATAGGAGGAAGGTTACTGAAAGCAGTGAAGAGTTTTTATGAGGATAGTGAGGCTCAGGTTAGAGTGTGTAGGAGGGAAGGGGACTATTTCCCAGTAAAAGTGGGCCTTAGACAAGGATGGGTGCTGTCACCGTGGTTGTTCAATATATTTATAGATGGGGTTGTAAGAGAAGTGAATGCAAGGGTCTTGGCAAAAGGTGTTGGTCTAAAAGATAAAGAAGCAAATACAAAGTGGGAGTTGTCACAGTTGCTTTTGCTGATGACACTGTGCTTTGGGAGATTCTGAAGAGAAGCTGCAGAGGTTGGTGGATGAATTTGGTAGGGTGTGTAAAGAAGAAAATTGAAAGTGAATATAGGAAAGAGTAAGGTGATGAGGATAACAAAAAGAATAGGTGACGAAAGATTGGATATCAGATTGGAGGGAGAGAGTATGGAGGAGGTGAATGTATTCAGATATTTGGGAGTGGACATGTCGGCGGATGGGTCTATGAAGGATGAGGTGAATCATAGAATTGATGAGGGAAAGGGTGAGTGGAGCACTTCGAGTCTGTGGAGACAAAGAACCTTGTCCATGGAAGTAAAGAGGGAATGTATGAGAGATAGTTATACCAACGCTCTTATATGGGTGTGAAGCATGGGTGATGAATGTTGCAACGAGGAGAAGGCTGAGGCAGTGGAGATGTCATGTCTGAGGTCAATGTGTGGTGTGAATATAATGCAGAGAATTCGGAGTTTGGAAATTAGGAGGAGGTGCGGGATTACCAAAACGATTGTCCAGAGAGCTGAGGAGGGGTTGTTGAGGTGGTTTGGACATGTAGAGAATGGAACGAGACAGAGTGACTTCGAGAGTGTATAAATCTGTAGTGGAGTGAAGGCGGGGTAGGGTTCGGCCTAGGAAAGGTTGGAGGGAGGGTAAAGGAAGTTTGGTGCGAGGGCTTGGACTTCCAGCAAGCATGTGTGAGCGTATTTGATAGGAGTGAATGGAGGCATATGGTTTTAATACTTGACGTGCTGTTGGAGTGTGAGCAAAGTAACATTTATGAAGGATTCAGAAACGGCAGGCCGGACTTGAGTTCTGGAGATGGGAAGTCAGTGCCGGCACTCTGAAGGAGGGTGTTAATGTTGCAGTTTTATAACGTAGTGTAAGCACCCTTCTGGCAAGACAGTGATGGAGTGAATGATGATGAAAGTTTTTCTTTTTCGGCCACCTGCCTTGGTGGGAATCGGCCGATGTGTTAATAAAAAATATATATATATATATATATATATATATATATATATATATATATATATATATATATATATATATATATATATATATATATTATTTATTAACACATCGGCCGATTCCACCAAGGCAGGTGGCGCAAAAAGAAAACTTTCATCATCATTCACTCCATCACTGTCTTGCCAGAAGGGTGCTTTACACTACAGTTATAAAACTGCAACATTAACACCCTCCTTCAGAGTGCAGACACTGTACTTCCCATCTCCAGGACTCAAGTCCGGCCTGCCGGTTTCCCTGAATCCCTTCATAAATGTTACTTTGCTCACACTCCAACAGCACGTCAGTATTAAAAACCATATGCTCCATTCACTCCTATCAAATACGCTCCACATGCTTGCTGGAAGTCCAAGCCTCGCACCAAAACTCCTTACCCTCCTCCAACCTTTCCTAGGCCGAACCCTACCCGCCTTCCCTCCACTACAGATTTATACACTCTCGAAGTCACTCTGTCTCGTTCCATTCTCTCTACATGTCCGAACCACCTCAACAACCCCTCCTCAGCCCTCTGGACAATAGTTTTGGTAATCCTGCACCTCCTCCTAATTTCCAAACTCCGAATTCTCTGCATTATATTCACACCACACATTGCCCTCAGACATGACCTCTCCACTGCCTCCAGCCTTCTCCTCGTTGCAACATTCATCACCCATGCTTCACACCCATATAAGAGTGTGGGTATAACTATGCTCTCATACATTCCCCTCTTTACTTCCACGGACAAAGTTCTTTGTCTCCACAGATTCCGATGTGCACCACTCACCCTTTTCTCTATCAAGGTTTGGGGGCCTATAAATTACACCCAAAATTAATTTTTCACTCCCCTCGAGAAACTGTAGCCAGACAGATTCTGTGTCCGATGCTTCTAATTTAGTATCATGTCTAACACAACAATTGGAATTATCTCTGACATACATCGCTACTCCACCACCCTTCCTGTTGACCTTATCAGTGTGGAATAGTTTATATCCCTGTATGTTGCACTCGGAAGGCATTTATCTATCTTTCAGGTTGAACCAGGTCTCTGTTATAGCAATAATATCAATATTACCTGCACTTGCAAGTAATCTTAGCTCATCTTCTTATTTTTTAGACTCCTACTATTTGTATAGTAAACCTTAAGGGAGCTAGTCACTCGTTGCCCTCTACTATCTCTCTTTGTTTGTTGATCAATTGCTTTGCCTTTACTAGCAACTTTATTTTGAATATTGTCTTTTAAACATATCCTTGAGGTATCCTGGTAATATCTTCTGTTTCCAACCCTAATACTGCAGCCTGATTGTGTACTAGCCCAACGAGCAGTATTTTATATTACTGTAACCACGAACGAGTGGTATTGATCAATAACAACACTGCGACTAGCCAAGGACTCGAACCCATGCTGCTTTTTCCAAACTCATGGTGAGCGAAAACACATGACGCTCTAACCTACAGGACCACGCAATCCTACAAGAATGACGCACCCAGCGAAGCTAGGTGTTTTACCGTGATCCGAGTACATACGGTGGTGTGGGTACATCTGAGCTAATTTCATTCTGCTCCCTGTTTGGTGTACTAGCCCAAGGAACAGTATTTTATAATATTGTTACCACGAAAGAGTGGTATTGGTCAATAACAATACTGCGACTAGTCAAGGACTCGAACCCATGCTGTTTTTTCCAAACTCATAGTGAGCGAAAACACATGACACATTAACCCACAGGACCACTAGCTTGGCTGGGTGCACCATTCTTGTAGAATTGCATGGTCCTGTGGGTTAGAACGTCATATGTTGTCGCTCACCATGAGGTGGGCCAAAGCAGCATGGATTCGAGTCCTTTCATATTTCAAGTGAGATGATTCAATAATGGTTCTTTCCATGACAGAACTGTTTGGTACAATAATCTGGGCAGCAGCCCACCCAGGTGGGTGATTAAAGGAACTAACGTGGTTAAAGATAGCGTTCGACTCCTGCCCTGTCCTGGCTGATTATTTATGTTGGGCTATTCTGGTTTCCAGAAGTTTACCTGTTTGGCCAATATATGAGATAGAACACTGAGTACATGGGACCTTGTGAACCCCACCAACTTTGTTTGAGGGTGTGTTGGTGGGTATGTTGGAGGGTGTGTTTTTAATCAGCCTTTGTTTCACAGACCCTGAGTTTTTGAAAGCAAGGTCTATATTTATATTTTTTAATGCACCACGTAGGCAAATCAGGTTTTCATTGTATGGTAAAGCTAGTACATTTTTCCTGGCCATCATTTCCTTAGGTTCAGTCCTGTAGAAACACAGGGACTGTGAAACAAAGGCTAATTAAAAAGACACCCACCAACACACCCTCCAACACACTCTCCAACACACCCTCCAACACACCCTCCAACAAAGTTGGTGGGGTTCACAAGGTCCCATGTGCTCAGTGTCCTCTCTCATATATTGGTCAAACAGGTAAATTTTTGGAAACCAGAATAGCCCAACACAAATACTCAGTCAGGACTGGGCAGGAGTCGAACGCTATCTTTAACCACGTTAGTTCCTGTAATCACCCACCGGGGTGGGCTGCTGCCCAGATTATTGTACCAAACAGTTCTGTCATGGAAAGAACCATAATTGAATCTTCTCTCTTGAAACATGAAAGGAATACAGTATATAACTCAAATTATGGGTTATACAAGCTCGACAGTTATTTAGTAGAATCTATTGTACACAACCTTAAACAACAATGCTATACAAAATCACAGGATTGCTCATCATGCCAGGTGGTCTCAAGATGGATTGGTGACGCTCGACCTGTGTCTATGCACCAAAACTTCATGCTGTGTCAGTTGTGAATGATTACACTGGTCTGAATGTTTTTAGTGACTCTACGGTATCTTTTTCGGTGTGTGTGTGTGTATATATATATATATATATATATATATATATATATATATATATATATATATATATATATATATATATATATATATTATATCATATATATATGATAATGTATATGTGTGTTTGTGTGTGTGTGTGTGTGTGTGTGTGTGTGTACTCACATATTTGCTCACCTATTTGTGGTTGCAGGGGTCGAGTCATAGCTCTTGGCCCCGCCTCTTCACTGATTGCTACTAGGTCCTCTCCCTGCTCCATGAGCTTTATCAAACCTCGTCTTAAAACTATGTATGGTTCCTGCCTCCACTATGTCGCTTTCTAGGCTATTCCACTTCCTGACAACTCTATGACTGAAGAAATACTTCCTAACATCCCTTTGACTCATAGGAGTCTTCAACTTCCAATTGTGACCCCTTGTTTATGTGTCCCCTCTCTGGAACATCTTGTCTCTGTCCACCTTAACTAATCCTCGCAGTATTTTATATGTCGTTATCATGTCTTCCCTAACCCTCCTGTCCTCTTGTGTCGTCAGGCCGATTTCCTTTAACCTTTCTTCGTAGGACAATCCCCTTAGCTCTGGGACTAGTCTTGTTGCAAACCTTTGCACTTTCTCTAATTTCTTGACGTGCTTGACCAGGTGTGGGTTCCAAACTGGTGCTGCATACTCCAGTATGGGCCTGACGTATATTGTGTACAGAGTCTTGAATGATTCCTTAGTGAGGTATTGGAACGCTATTCTTAGGTTTGCCAGCCGCCAGTATGCTGCAGCAGTTATCTGATTGATGTGTGCCTCAGGAGATGTGCTCGGTATTATACTCACCCCAAGATCTTTTTTCTTGAGTGAGGTTTGCAGTCTTTGGCCACCTAAACTATACTCTATCTGCGGTCTTCTATGCCCTTCCCCGATCTTCATGACTTTACATTTGGCAGGGTTAAATTCAAGGAGCCAGTTACTGGACCAGGCTTGTAGCCTGTCCAGGTCTCTTTGTAGTCCTGCCTGATCCTCAACTGATTTAATTCTTCTCATTAACTTCACATCATCTGCAAACAGGGACACTTCTGAGTCTATCCCTTCCGTTATGTCATTCACATATACCAAAAACAGTACAAGTCCTAGGACTGACCCTTGTGGAACCCCACTCGTCACAGGTTCCCACTCTGACACCTCGTCACGTACCATGACTCGTTGTTGCCTCCCTGTCAGATAGTCTCTGATCCATTGCAGTGCCTATCCTGTTACGTGTGCCTGATCCTCTAGCTTTTGCATTAACCTCTTGTGAGGAATTGTGTCGAACGCCTTCTTGCAGTCGAAGAAAATGCAGTCTATCCACCCCTCTCTCTCGTGTCTTACTTCTGTTACCTTGTCATAAAACTCCAGTAGGTTTGTGACACAGGATTTTCCTTCCCTGAAACAGTGCTGGTTGTCGTTTATAAGCTTGTGTCTTTCTAGGTGCTCCACCACTCTCCTCCTGATGATCTTCTCCATGACTTTGCATACTATACACGTTAGTGACACAGGTCTGTAGTTTAATGCCTCGTGTCTGTCTCCTTTCTTGAAAATTGGGACTACATTTGCCATCTTCCACACCTCAGGTAGTTGCCCAGTTTCAATGGATGTGTTGAAGATTTTTGTTAGTGGCACACACAACATCTCTGCTCCCTCTCTAAGGACCCACGGAGAAATGTTGTCAGGTCCCACCGCTTTTGAGGTATCGAGTTCACATAGCAGCTTCTTCACCTCCTCCTCGGTTGTGTGTATTTCATCCAGCACTTGTTGGTATACCTCCCTATTCTGAATTTGATTTGATTCATGTTGATTTGTAATTCATATGTTCTTAAAACTAACACAATGTGTTTTTCCAGGATTACTTGGGTAATTTTAATAAAGTAACTATTTATTAAAAATCCACATTTTTTTTTATCATTAATTTGTATTTTATTCAAAATCCTTCCGTGATAGAGCAAAATGGTTTAGATATTTATGATCAGCAGACGAAGAATATGTAAGATCGTAACCATGAATAAAAATAAAACCAGTGTTATATAACGCAATTAGCTGTTACTGTACCATACAATGACAGGTACGCAAGATTATGGGATTACATTGGTAGGGGTGGGGGGGAAATAGTGATTCACTGTGGTTTTTATTCATCTCTATCATATCAGGTTGTCAAGTTATACGGAAACGTTACTTTTCTCTTTTCGTATAACATAAGTAAATGAGAAAGTGGTATATTACCAATTAAAATGCTTATCTTATTGTGAATTAAATGTTAAATCTAATATATTTTTCTTTATTTTCAGATTATTAATATGTCTAGAGGCTGCATAAATTCACTAGACATATTTTGTTATGTCTGCGGGCAATTCACACCTTCAGATTCCCGGAGCAACATTACTCCTTTATTGAAGCGCTGCTACTTTGCTTATTTTGGTTGCAAACTTGGAGACCAGGACAAACCATTTGCCCCACACAAAGCTTGCAAGAGTTGCATCAGTAATTTCCAAATGTGGTCAGTTGGAAAACTTAAATGTATGCCCTTTGGAGTACCAATGGTATGGCAGGAGCAGATGAACCACCATGATGACTGCTACTTTTGTATGACTTAAGTTGCTGGATTCAACAAGAAGACTAAAGATCGCATAATATACCCAAATATTCCTTCAGCAATAAGGTCTGTTCCACACTCTGAAGATATTCCTGTACCTGTGCCACCTGAGACATGGCAAATTTCATCAGAGTCTGATACCAGTGATTCTAAAGAGATGGAAGTAGACTTTGAACCACCAACAAATGACCTTAACCTTCCAAAAGAAAGTGAACAGTTACTTGGCTCAAGACTGAAGGAACACAGGCTTCTAGCTCCTTGAACAACATTCGCTTGGTACCGTCATCGTGAAGCTGAATTCAATCAGTTCTTTGATAAAGATGAATCTTTAGTTTTCTGTTCAAATATTTCTGGCCTTATTGAACACATGGGGATGTCATACAAAGCAGATGAATGGAGACTCTTCATTGATTCTTCTAAAAGAAGTTTAAAGGCTATACTTCTCTACAATGGCAAAATAGCTGCATCTGTGCCAATTGGCCATAGTGTCCAAATGTCAGAAACTTATTGCTCTCCTACAGGGATACATCAAGTATCTCTGTTTTCTGTCTTTGGGATAGTAGGACAGACAGCTGGAAATCACAACGTGAAAACTGTGCCACTAGTTGACCTCAAGAAAATTCTGCTGCCACAACTCCACATCAAATTAGGGCTTATGAAAAATTTTGTGAAGGCCTTGAACAAGAATGGAACTGCTTTCAAGTACCTGGAGTCAAAGTTTCCTCGTATAAGTGAAGGCAAGCTAAATGGCAGGAATCTTTGTTGGCCCTCAGATTCGGGAATTGATGAAGGACAAGCATTTTGATGAAGCATTAGCAGGTGTCGAGGTGAATGCCTGGTTTTCATTCAAGCAGATTGTCCACAACTTCCTGGGAAACAGGCGCTCCCCCGAATATGAAAAAGTGATCCAAGACCTGATTTCAAGTTTCCAACAACTTGGGTCTAGAATGAGTTTGAAGATGCACTTTTTACACTCACATCTTGACTATTTTCTCAACAATTGTGGGGACTACAGTGAGGAACAAGGAGAGAGGTTCCATCAGGATATTTGCACCATGGAAACTCGATACCAGGGCAAATGGAATGTCAGCATGATGGCGGATTACTGCTGGCCATTGAAACGTAATGGTCTCGATGCACAGCACAAGTGAAAATCAAAGCAGTCCTACTTCCTTTGATTCAATATGTAGGCTAACCATTAGGAGCATGTTTTTGTAATAAAATCATTTGATTTGATTCATGTTGATTTGTAATTCATATGTTCTTAAAACTAACACAATGTGTTTTTCCAGGATTACTTGGGTAATTTTAATAAAGTAACTATTTATTAAAAGTCCACATTTTTTTATCATTAATTTGTATTTTATTCAAAATCCTTCCGTGATAGAACAAAATGGTTTATATATTTATGATCAGCAGCCGAAGAATATGTAAGATCGTAACCATGAATAAAAATAAAACCAGTGTTATATAACGCAATTAGCTGTTACTGTACCATACAATGACAGGTACGCAAGATTATGGGATGACATAGGTAGGGTGGGGGAGGTTAAAGGATATTAGAAGTAGAAATTTGGATCATATAAATGTTATCAGGAATGGTATAGAAGATTCCCAAGTAAGGCATATTAACAGACACTGAGAAGGATAGTAGACAATATTTAGGAAGAGATACTTCTGAGTACCCATGAGAATATTCGAGTACCCCAGAGGAGGACATTTAAATGGACACATAGCACATATTATTCCTTTGTTTTATTAATTAAAAAGGTTACACAGAATAATAACAATCCATATACATAATATCCAATGAGAAAAGTATTTCTCAAGTCACATGACCTGTTATAAGAGGCTAGAAAAAGCTTGGGTCTGGCTATTATATCTTCTAATTTCATAATACTTGAGGGGTAGAGGGATGGTTGTGGTGTAGGGTTGACACAGACCGTTGACCACATTCTGAGAGAAGCTGTAACCAGTGACACACCCGCACTGCGCTACTCTGAAAACACTTCCCCTCCTTCTGTTGCTGCTACACTGCAACTACGATGACTTTAGTAAAAATACTGATAAGATTCCCCCGTGTTGCTGCATTTTAATATTGAAAAAAGCTTAGGATATGATATGGATTTAAAGAACCTGTAGCTGCTGATGTATCTCAGGGAAGGGGGAGGGGGGTAAAGTCGATGTTTCTTTTCCGAAACATCGTGTGTATTTTATGCAGATAGAAAGTGGTTTATTGAGGATGTTTGGAAGATAAGAGCCTCTGCAAGAGTCACTTATCTTGCAAATGTTCCATGCAAGAATTTATTGTGAATATTCCTTGGAAATATTCCTGTAAACATTATATGCAAACATTCCTTTCAAATATTCCGATAAACATTGCTTGCAAGCATTCCTTACAAAAAATCCTTGCTAATATTCCTTGCAAATATTCCTATAATCATTGTTTGCAAACATTCCTAGCAAACATTGCTTACAAACATTGTTTGCAAACATTCCTAGCAAACATTGCTTGCAAACATTGCTTGCAAAATATACACTGCTTGCTTGAAGACGTTGCCACCACGAGACACAATATTTAGGTAAGAAACAGTTAAGACCCTACCACACCTGCTGTCTTTATATCATCTTATCCTCCCCATCTTCAGAGACCATCTTTTCTAGTGACTTTCCTTGTTTACTTTTTCTAGATACCTCTGTTCTTTCTCCTCCTTCTTCTTTTTCTCCTTCTTTTTACTTCTTTTTCTTCTTCTTCTTCATCTTTCCTTCTTCTTTTTCTTTCCTTCTTTTTTCTTTTCTTCTTTCTTTTTTTCTTTTCTTCTTCCTTTTTTTTCTTCTACTTTTTTTTTCTTCTTCTTCCCTCATTGTTTTTGAAACATCTATTACCCTTCTCCTCATTTCCTCCATTCTTTCCATTAGCTTGCTTCTTTCCTCTTCCTGGTATGAAGTTCTTTCTTCAGTCATATTAATCCTGTTTAATGTTCCTCACGGAGCGAATTGAACACTCCTTCAAACTTCTTCCTCTGAACTTTTCCTCAAACTTCTTCCTCTGAACTTTTCCTCAAACTTCTTCCTCTGAACTTTCCTTCAGTCTTCTTCCTCTGAACTTTCCTTCAGTCTTCTTCCTCTGAACTTTCCTTCAAACTTCTTCCTCTGAACTTTCCTTCAGTCTTCTTCCTCTGAACTTTCCTTCAAACTTCTTCCTCTGAACTTTCCTTCAGTCTTCTTCCTCTAAACTTTCCTTCAAACTTTCATTCAAACTTCTCTCTCCGAACTTTCCCTCCAACTTCTTCCTCTAAACTTCTTCCTCTGAACTTTCCTTCAAACTTCTTCCTCTGAACTTTCCTTCAGTCTTCTTCCTCTGAACTTTCCTTCAGTCTTCTTCCTCTGAACTTTCCTTCAAACTTCTTCCTTTGAACTTTCATTCAAACTTCTCTCTCTGAACTTTCCCTCCAACTTCTTCCTCTAAACTTCTTCCTCTGAACTTTCCTTCAAACTTCTTCAGTTAAGTCTTCATGGCAGCTATTATTGCGTCTAGATAAAGCCATCCACTTCCTTCACTTCGCTCCCTTCGTTTTAGAATGTTCCGCTGAGGGTTCCCTTATTAGGAGAGATAAGTAGGCTACGATGACCGTTTCTCTCTCCTCGTTGCACAAGAGCCAGGATGGAGGGCTGCAATATGCTTCACCAATTTTGTACTTGATTAGTGCAACAATGTGTATGTGTATGTTTGTATGAGAGTGAACTAATGGAATTGTTAGATACGTTAAAAGGAATTTTGCATATGTGTTATGCGTGTGTGTGTGGGGACGGGAGCTGCGTGATACAGTGGACAACGTATAAGGAGAAACATATGAGAGTAAGTGTTGCACCAAACGTATCACCAGATGAACAAATTTGGTCTACAGCGGCAGATACAAAACTATATAACCCAAGAAATTATGCGCAACATGTAACCCGTAACTGGTGAGGAATGTAAACAAATAAAAAAAGATAGAGACACATAACTGAGGAGATAGGCCTCTGAGAAAAGACTTAAGAAACTCACCAACGTATGAAGAAAGGAATAACTGTTACGACATAAACATGTCATATAAAAGGATTATATAAAGTGGACTGTGATAGATTGTTAAGATCTGAGAAATTATTATAATAAAAAAAAGCGCTGAACCTACAAGAGTTAAGATCTGAGAAAAGGGGAGAAGGAGATATAGATGGCAGTTTAAGACGTAAATTGGTCATATGAGAATTAGAGTAAATGGAATGTATTAGATGAAGAGGAAGAAGAGAACACTACAATGTTTCAAGTTATGATTAGGCCCTGGAGGTTAGAGGTCAGTAAAACCGGTCGTCAGGGCTTACGATGCGGGGCCAGGAGCAATGAATCGACCCCTGCTAACAGAGCTTGGTAAGTACAACTATTAATAAACAAATAAACACACACAAACACACTTATACACTTACTCACACACAAACACACTTATGCACTTACACACTTTCTCTCTCTCTCTCTCTCTCTCTCTCTCTCTCTCTCTCTCTCTCTCTCTCTCTCTCTCTCTCACACACACACACACTCACACACACAGGGGCAAGGAGCAGGAGCTATGACTCGACCCCTGCAACCACAACTAGGTGAGTACATGGAGCTCATGGAGCAGGAAGAATGACCTAGTAGCGACCAGTGAAGAGGCGGGACCAAGACCTGTGACTCGACCCCTGAAACCACAACTAGGTGAGTACACACGCGAAAGGACACAAGAAAAAAAGCAGAAACTGAAAGAGAGGGTACAAAGACGCAAGGAGGAAAGAGAGGCAAAGACAGAGATGAACAGGACAACCCAGACTCAGGAGGATGAGTAAATACAACTTCCCTCAGAACCACCTACAGAAGGACCTCAACCACGACAACCCCAATACAAACAAACAATCTAACCCAAAACCCACACACCGTCGCCACTGCCACCACCCTCATCACAAGCTTCACCCCCAGAGCAACCCCCCCATAGTTCCCAGCCAGGTCTCCCGCTCCCCCAACCCCAACGTTCTCCCAAGACCACACACAGTTTTAGAAAAGAAGTTGAAGGTTTGGTATACGAATGCGGATGGAATAACAAATAAATGTGAGGAGTTGCATGAAAGAATCAAGGAGACGAACCCAGACATCATAGCACTCACAGAAACAAACTTACTGGGATAACACACACAATCTTCCCACCCAGATATCAGATCCTGAGGAAAGATAAAGGGAGCAGAGGGGCGGGGGAGAGGAGTTGGACTGCTTATTAAAAACCGATGGGGATTTGAGGAAATGGAAGGAATGCACGAAATGGGCGATAGGGACTACATATTAGGAACAATTAAGTCTGTGGGACATAAGCTAGTTAATGCCTCCTCCATAGAACAGGAGGAGGCAAACAGAAGAATATGAATGGTGGCCTGGTAACTAAAGCTCTCGCTTCACACAGCGAGGGTCTGGGTTCGATTCCCAGCGAGGGTAGAAACATTGGGCGTGTTTCTTTACACTGGTTGTCAATGTTCCCCATCAGTAAAATGGGTACTTGGGTGTTAGTAGACTGTTGTGGGTTGCATCCTGGGACAAAACTGACATAATTTGCCCGAAATGCTCTACATAATAAGCGGCTTTCTATATAGTAGTATGTCATTGATGTCAGCTAAGCCTGTACCTTATACATGTACTTGTAGAAATAAAGATATTATTATTATTATTATTATGAAGAGAGCAACAAAGCAATGGTGGATACACTAGCTGAGGAGGCCAGAAGAGCTCACACGGGTAGAGTAAAGTTACTAGTTATGGGCGATTTCAATCACAAGGAGATTGGGAAAACCTGGAGCCACATAAGGGTCCCGAAACATGGAGAGCCAAGATGATGGATGTGGTACTGGAAAACCCCATGCATCAACATGTTAGGGACACTACCAGAGAGAGAGGTGAGGATGAACCAATAAGAGTGGACCTTAAATACACCCTGAGTAGCCCGGACATCGAGAACATCACGTATGAAAGGCCCCTCGGAGCTAGTGATCATGTGGTTCTGTGGTTTCAATACATAGCAGAGTTACAAGTAGAGAGGGTAACAGGAGTAGGATGGGAAAAAAAAAAACTACAAAAGGGAAAACTACACAGGCATGAGGAATTCCTGCAAGAGGTTCAGAGGGAAAGAGAATTGGTAGGAAAATCAGTAAAAGAAATAATGGACTATGTGACAACAAAATGCAAGAAGGCAGAGGAAAGGTTTGTTCCCTAGGGCAACAGAAATAATGGAAAAACCAGAACGAGCCCAAGGTTTACCCAAAGGTGTAGGGAGGCAAAAACTAAGTGCGCTAGAGAATGGAAAAAGTACAGAATACAAAGGACCCACGAAAATAAAGAGATCAGACGGAGAGCCAGAAAAAAGTATGCACAGATAAGGAGGGAGGCCCAGCGACAGTACGAAAACGACATAGCATCGAAAGTCAAGTCTGACTTGAAGCTGGTGTATAGCCACATAAGGTGGAAGACAATAGTCAAAGATGAGGTAATCAGGCTGAGGAAAGGAGGTGGGGAACTCACAAGAAACAACCAAGAAGAATGTGAGGAGCTCAACATGAGATTAAAGGAAGTATTTACAGTGAAGACAGAAAGGACTCTGGGATGTCAGAATAGAGGGGTACACCAACAAGGAATATGCCAATAAGTGCTGAATGACATACACACAACCGAGGAGGAGGTGAAGAAGCTGCTAAGTGAACTTGATACCTCAAAGGCAGTGGGACCGGACAATATCTCTCCGTGGGTCCTTAGAGAGAGAGCAGAGACCCTGTGTGTGCCACTAACAACAATTCTCAACACATCCATTGAAATTGGGCAACTACTTGAGGTATGGAAGACGGCAAATGTAGTCCTCATTTTTAAGAAAGGAGACAGACACGAAGCACTAAACTACAGACCAGTGTCACTGATGTGTTTAGTATGCAAAATCATGAAGAAGATTATCAGGAGGAGAGTGGTGGAGCACCTAGAACGGAACAAGCTTATAAACGACAACCTGCACGGATTCAGGGAAGGAAAATCCTGTATCACAAACCTACTGGAGTTTTATGACAAGGTAAAGGAAGTAAAACACGAGAGAGAGGGGTGGGAAGATTGCATTTTCTTGGACTGCAAGAAGGCTTTCGACACAGTTCCTTACAAGAGATTTGTGCAAAAGCTAGAGGATCAGGGATACATAATAAAATGGGCACTGCAATGGATCAGAGAATACCTGACAGGGAAGCAACAACGAGTAATGGTACGTGACTAGGCGTCAGAGTGGGCGCCAGTGACGAACTGAGTATCACTGGGTTAAGTCCTAGGATCAATGTTATTTTTGTATATTTGAATGACATGACGGAAGGGTTAGACTCAGAAGTGTCTCTGTTTGCAGATGATGTGAAGTTAATGAAGAGAATTAAATCGGACGAAGATCAGGCAGGACTACAAAGAGACATGGGCAGGCTGGAAGACTGGTCCAGAAACTGGCTCCTCGAATTTAACCCCGTCAAATGCAAAGTAATGAAGACTGGGGAAGGGCAAAGAAGACCGAGAAAGTGCAAAGGTTTGTAAGAAGACTAGTTCCAGAGCTAATTGAAATGTCCTACGAAGAAAGGTTAAGGGAAATCGGCCTGACGACACTTGGGAACAGGAGGGTTAGGGGAAACATGATAACGACATACAAAATACTGCGTGTAATAGACAAGGTGGATAGAGACAGGATGTTCCGGAGATGGGACACAGAAACAAGGGTTCACAATTGGAAGTTGAAAACTCAGATGAGTCAAAGGGATGTTAGGAAAAAATTCTTTAGTCATAGAGATGTCAGGAAGTGGAATAGTCTGGCAAGTGACGTAGTGGAGGCAGGAACCATACATAGTTTTAAGACGAGGTTTGATAAAGCTCATAGAGCAGGGAGGGAGAGGACCTAGTAGCGCTCAGTGAAGAGGCGGGGCCAGAAGCTATGACTCGACCCCTGCAACCACAAATAGGTGATCACACACACACATAAACCACCGCCATCCCAAGAACTGGATTCACTACACAATCCTGGAAGTTACCAGCGAGGAGAGGAAAGAATGCCTTTGAAAAAAAAAAAACATTTATCGGACGCTGGAAAGCTCTCTGGACGGAATGAGATACTGGACACAGGAAGGAAAGTAAGAGGTGCTGGAGGCGCACTGGAGCAAGCATCCCTGAAAGGAACTTTATATTGGGAAGGAAGACATCAAAGAGCCAGAGAGAGAGAGACAGAGTGGGAGACAGAGAGAGTTTCCTAAATCTAGAATTTTGCTCTAATAAATTCCAGTAAGGATGAAAATAGAAAATAATAACCATTATCAATAAAACTTGAAATACGCTTAAGAAAGGTGAAGACTAGGGTTGCAAAAAGTGCCTCGTCGGAGGCCAGGGAAGACCTACTTCAAATAAGACATTGAGAACCACCAGGAGTGGAAGATCACGACCTTGTAAGGTACGAAGCAGAGGGAAGAAGTGAAAGAATTGGGTGGGTGTTGAGAACGACGCCTGGAAGAAAAGAGGAAGAAGACGTAGGGTGAAGGAGGTGTTCCAGGTACTGAGAACAAAGAAAACAAATCAACATTTTAATTCAGTAAAGTTTTATATTGATTCCTGCGGTGTCTCCGATGAGTTTCTGCTAGAAGAAATCCGTTTATAGGTTTACACCTTTACAACATCACTGTCACCACCGTTGAGGCATCACTCTACATCAACATCATTGTAACACTGTCTCCATCATGTAGTACATAAGGTTCGATTATTTCTCTTTCAGTTCTGTATTCTACCAACAAAAACTGGGTAAGGCAATGAGATCACCCTTCAGTGTTTTACTAATATCTACTTTAAACACATAGAGAGGCAGCCTGCTTGACATCATGCTCAGCAACATGACATACTTCCGCTAAGTAGCGTAGATCATACGATGATATAATGTAAAGGATTTCAGGGATGTTCTTAACTTTTTGGAGAAATCCTTATCTAGTTCACATTGAAGGAAAAGGAGCAGAGCTGCCTTCCATTTCTCGACGTTTTCATAATTAGAAAAAAAAAATTCCTTTCCAAAGTATTCAGAAACCCTACTAATGAAGATGATTTAACCCATCCTTATGGCCACAATAGCACTAAAATTAAGAAGTTTCCTTATCGGCTTCTTTCTCAGAGCTCACAGAATATGCTGCACTGAGTTCCTGAAAGATAAACTCTCCTAATTAAATAATGAGTTTAGGTCCTTCACATTTTCTTTCAGTATGATCAACATTTGTCGTAGACGAACACTTGCATTCGCCATATGCCTTTCCTGAGAACGATGTCACATGAAGATTGATCATGCCCACAGGAGCCACAGCCCTAGCCCACGTCTTGGGGCAGATGAAGATGGACTCTCTGCTGCCGAGTCCATAAAAAATCTTAGGAATTGCACACAATTTAAGTTAAGCAACAAAGACAAACATTCAGTGGGTGTACATGCTATTCTTAACAAAAGCTGCGAGAAAGCATAAGCAAGGGAAAACCAGGAGAGACCTGAAGACTTGAGCTGACGAACACAAGTACGCCTTCCACGTTAGCAATAAAAACAACTCATGCATGATGGTGCAGACGAACGCTGCCTCACATCTTATCGACTGACAACACGCTAAACTCAATATCACTGAAGAAAATCACACAAGCAGAAAGAATTTAGAACCAGCAGAGAGCCTTTCAATTTAGTCTTGTTCATCCCCCACATCATATTCATGAATAGAGACAAACATCAGGGTAACACTCTTCTAAAACAGTCTCAATATCAACATTACGGGGAACTAGTTATCTCTTCACTTTCACATGGCGCATAACCCTCCTACCTATTATATATATAAAAATATACGATTTTGGCTTAAATAGAAACGCTGTTCTTGCCGAATAAGGCAAGCGAAAATTTATGTATGCAATAATTTCGCAAAAATCATTCTGAACCTAACGAAAAAAATATATTTCATTGTGTTTGTTTATTATTAAATTATTGTAAACTTATCTAAAATATATTTAGTTTGAATAGGGTAAATTAAACTGCGCCTGTATAGGGCAAGGAGGAATAACATCTTATAGGAGTGAGGAAAAACCAGTTGTGAGTGTGGAGGAAGTTCGTGAGGCAGTGAGTAGAATGAAAGGGATTGATGGGATAAAGATAGAAATGTTAAAGGCGGGTGGGGATATAGTTTTAGAGTGGTTAGTGTTTTTATTTAATAAATGTATGGAAGAGGGTAAGGTACCTAGAGATTGGCAGAGAGCATGCATAGTTCCTATGTATAAAGACAAAGGGGACAAAAGAGAGTGTAAAAATTATAGGGGAATAAGTCTGTTGAGTATACCTGATAAAGTGTATGGCAGAGTTATTATTGAAAGAATTAGGAATAAGACGGAGAGCAGGATAGCAGATGAACAAGGAGGCTTTAGCAAGGGTAGGGGGTGTGTAGACCAAGTGTTTGCAGTGAAACATATGTGCGATCATTCTAGGATAGCCCAAAAGAAATGCAGAGTGACCTATTGAGGTTCTAACCCGTCTAGGCATTGTGGTACAAGGTGCACATAGTGTATTGTAAGATGGTCATTGCAACTAGTTTAGTGGTTTGCTGAATTAGGTTGTTAGTAAAATTATAATGATAATGATAATAATAATGATATTAGGGGGTGATAGTGGGTGAGTAATGGTGTTAGAAAAAACAACCAGGAATTGCCTAGTTATTATAAGAAAGAAAAGCCTGAATAGTATGAAAGTCTTTCCTGAATATTCTAGAAAGTTCTGAGACCTCGGGTATTACCGGTTGAAAAAATGAGGGATTTATTCCTTCTATTTCATTAGGCAGAAGGTTGTTCACATTAGCTATATTCTGTATGTAAATGATCCACTATTGTAATGAAACTTCTTACGTCATATGACCTGTTCCCAGCTGTTAGAAGCTCAGGGCTGGCTATTAACTATTTCCTAGTTATTTTACCTTTCGCTACCGGCAAACTGTGGGGCCTACTCCACTCGACACCATATGGGGTGGGGGGGGGATACTGGTGTGTTGTTGGCATTCCAATGGCCTCTCTCCTTCAGTCATATATTGGCTGGTGCCACCGCGCTACCGTTCTCTGAGAAAACTTACCCTATTTCTCCTGTTGGTGCCCTTGCAACATTGCACAGCTACTGATGACGCACTGAGAAGTGTGAAAGTACTTGAGCTAAAGATTTCCACCCCCAGTGGCTTGTCTGGTATTATTAAGATTGCCTGTCTGCTGTTGTTTTGCACACACACACACACACACACAGACACGAGGCATTAAACTACAGACCTGTGTCACTGACGTGTATAGTATGCAAAGTCATGGAGAAGATCATCAGGAGGAGAATGGTGGAGCACCTAGAAAGACACAAGCTTATAAACGACAACCAGCATGGTTTCAGGGAAGGAAAATCCTGTGTCACAAACCTACTGCAGTTTTATGACAAGGTAACAGAAGTAAGACACGAGAGAGGGGTGGATAGACTGCATTTTTTGGACTGCAAGAAGGCGTTCGACACAGTTCCTCACAAGAGATTAATGCAAAAGCTAGAGGATCAGGCACACGTAACAGGAAAAGCACTGCAATGGATCAGAGAATATCTGACAAGGAGGCAACAACGAGTCATGGTACGTGACGAGATGTCAGAGTGGGCACCTGTGACGAGTGGAGTTCCACAAGGGTCAGTCCTAGGACCTGTACTGTTTTTGGTATATGTGAATGACATAACGGAAGGGATAGACTCAAAAGTGTCCCTGTTTGCAGATGATGTGAAGTTAATGAGAAGAATCAAATCAGTCGAGGATCAGGCAGGAATACTAAAGAGACCTGGACAGGCTGCAAGCCTGGTCCAGTAACTGGCTCCTTGAATTTAACCCTGCCAAATGTAAAGTCATGAATATCGGGGAAGGGCAAAGAAGACCGCAGACAGAGTATAGTCTAGGTGGCCAAAGACTGCAAACCTCACTCAAAGAAAAAGATCTTGGGGTGAGTATAATACCGAGCACATCTCCTGAGGCACACATCAATCAGATAACTGCTGCAGCATACGGGCGGCTGGCAAACCTAAGAATAGCGTTCCAATACCTCACCAAGGAATCATTCAAGACTCTGTATACCATATACGTCAGGCCCATACTGGAGTATGCAGCACCAGTTTGGAACCCACACCTGGTCAAGCACGTCAAGAAATTAGAGAAAGTGCAAAGGTTTGCAACAAGACTAGTCCCAGAGCTAAGGTGATTGTCCTACGAAGAAAGGTTAAGGGAAATCGGCCTGACGACACTAGAGGACAGGAGGGTTAGGGAGACATGATAACGACATATAAAATACTGCGAGGAATAGATAAGGTGGACAGAGACAAGATGTTCCAGAGAGGGGACACAGAAACAAGGGGTCACAATTGGAAGTTGAAGACTCCTATGAGTCAAAGGGATGTTAGGAAGTATTTCTTCAGTCATAGAGTTGTCAGGAAGTGGAATAGCTTGGAAAGCGACATAGTGGAGGCAGGAACCATACATAGTTTTAAGACTAGGTTTGATAAAGCTCATGGAGCAGGGAGAGAGAGGACCTAGTAGCAATCAGTGAAGAGGCGGGGCCAGGAGCTATGACTCGACCCCTGCAACCACAAATAGGTGAGTACAAATAGGTGAGTACACACACTTTAAAGGAGGGGTCTGGGATAGTGACAGCTGGGAGGGACTATTCTCAGCTGTCGTATCTGAGCTCCTCTGCAAAGACAGTGATTATGTATGTGTGTGGTGAAAGTGTTGAATGTTGATGAAAGTATTTTCTTTTTGGGGATTTTCTTTTTTTTTGGGTCACCCTGCCTCGGTGGGAGACCCCCGACTTGTTGATTAGGTAAAACTTGCGATTTTGGCTTAAATACCAACGTTCATCTTGCCATATAAGACAAGTGAAAATAAGTGTATGCAATAATTTCGCACAAATCATTCTGAACATAACTAAAAAAATATATTTCATTGTGTTTGTTCATTATTAAATTAATGTTCACGTATCTAAAATATATTTAGTTGGGTTAGGTTAAATTGAAATGCGCTTGTTGTAATAAGGTTAGGTAGGTTTTGAAAGTTTCTCTTGGTACAAAATTATAAATTCTTACATTAACATAAATGAAAAAAATATATATCTAAACGTATAAGAGAAATTTTTAGAAAGGACTAAATTATAGATGAGTTCTTGCTAATTGACCAGTTTTACCTAATCGGCACGACATATATATATATATATATATATATATATATATATATATATATATATATATATATATATATATATATATATATATATATATATATATATATATATATATATATATATATAATAACTACTATGAAAAATAGAAAATTCCAAGAGCTTCGTGACTACTCACATTATCAGGAACTATAAACCAAAAACATCAACAAGAAATCGCTTGGAACTTCTCTTTTTTTCATATTGGTTATTTTGCATATTGTTATATCACCTGTTTACTGTGTTCTTATTGCATATATATATGTAACGTCTGGGGTTACTATTCTGTGATACACTACATATATATATATATATATATATAATATATATATATATATATATATATATATATATATATATATATTATATATATATGTGTAGTGTATCACATATATATATATATATATATATATATATATATATATATATATATATATATATATATATATATATATATATATATATATATATATATATATATATATATATATATATATATATATATATATATATATATGTGCCGATTAGGTAAACTTGCGATTTTGGCTTAAATAGCAACGCTCACCTTGCCATATAGAAAAGTGAAAATTTGTGTATGCAATATTCGCCAAAATCATTCTTGAACCTAACGAAAAAATATTTCATTCTGTTTGTTTATTATTAATAATGTTAACGTATCTAAAATATATTAGTGGGTTAGCTAAATTAAATTGTGCTTGTTGTAATAAGGTTAGGTAGGTTTTCAAAGTTTCTCTTGATACAAAATTATAATTTTACATTAACATAAATTAAAAATATACCTTTAAACGTATAAGATAAATTTTAGAAAGGACTTAATTTTAATGAGTTCTTGCTAATTGACCAGTTTTACCTAATCGGCACGACATATATATATATATATATATATATATATATATATATATATATATATATATATATATATATATATATATATATATGTCGTGCTGATTAGTAAAACTGATCAATTAGCAAGAACTCATCTAAAACTAAGTCCTTTCTAAAATTTTCTTATACGTTTAAAGATATATTTTTTCATTTATGTTAATGTAAGAATTTATAATTTTGTACCAAGAAAACTTTGAAAACCTACCTAACCTATTATATCAAGCAATTTAATTTAGTAACCCAACTAAATATATTTTAGATACGTTAACATTAATTTAATAATAAACAAACACAATGAAATATATTTCTTTGTTATGTTCAGAATGATTTTGGCGAAATTATTGCTAAATTTTCACTTGTCTTATATAGCAAGGTGAGCGTTCTATTAGCAAAATCGCAAGTTTACTCACGATATATATATATATATATATATATATATATATATATATATATATATATATATATATATAATTATTAGATGAGTTCTTGCTAATTGACCAGTTTTACCTAATCGGCACGACATATATATATATAAATGTCGTGCCGATTAGGTAAAACTGGTCAATTAGCAAGAACTCATCTAAAATTAAGTCCTTCCTAAAATTTTCTCTTATACCTTTAAAGATATTTTTTTTTCATTTATGTTAATGTAAGAATTTATAATTTTGTACCAAGAGAAACTTTGAAAACCTACCTAACCTTATTACAACAAGCGCAATTTAATTTAGCCTAACCCAACTAAATATATTTTAGATACGTTAACATTAATTTAATAATAGACAAACGCAATGAAATATATTATTTTCGTTATGTTCAGAATGATTTTGGCGAAATTATTGCATACACAAATTTTCACTTGTCTTATATGGCAAGGTGAGCGTTGCTATTTAAGCCAAAATCGCAAGTTTTACCTAATCGGCACGACATATTTATATATATATATATATATATATATATATATATATATATATATATATATATATATATATATATATATATCAATGACAACACTGCGACTAGTTAAGCATTCGAACCCATGTAGTTTTGGCCCTGCCTCGTGGTGAGAGAAAATTACATTACACCTTAACCCACTGGACCACATAATTCTAGGAGAACCAAGCACCCAGCCAAGCTAGGTGTGTTACTTTTGGTCCGAGGACATACGGTGGTTATGGTGCCTCTAAGCTAATTTCATTCTTATCCCCGTTTGGTGTACTAGCCTCCACAAGCAGTATTTACATATATTATTGTGACCACGAACGAGTGCTATTGAATCAATAACAACACTTCGACTAGCACGGCCAAAACTACATGGGTTCGAATCCACTGCTAGTCGTGGTCACAATAATATATATATACAGTGGTACCCCGACTTACGATGGTCCCCAAACACACCCTTTATGTAAGTTTATTTTTAAATGCTTTTGTAAGTGTAATTTTGGGGTCTAAACAGACTAGTCATTTTACATTATTTCTAAGGAGATAAATCGTTTGGTAATGGCACTTGAACAGCATTCTGAATGAAAAATATCTAAGTCGGTCCACGATAATATATATAATATATATATATATATATATATATATATATATATATATATATATATATATATATATATATATATATATATATATATATATATATATATATATATATATATATATATATATATATATATAGTGGTACCTCTACTTACGAGCAGCTCCCAACTCGAACAATTATGTAAGTGTATTTTTGTAAGTGCTTTTGTAAGTGAATTTTTGGGGGTCTGAAACGGATTAATCTAATTTTCATTATTTCTTATGGGAAATAATTCCTTCGGTATCGGCACTTGAATAGCCGTGTGTAACGAATTTTGCTCGTAACTCGAGGAACCACTGTATATATATATATATATATATATATATATATATATATATATATATATATATATATATATATTTTGAGAGCTTTACATATTTGTAGTCCAGAGTTCATAGATGAAGAAATCTCTAAAATTTATGAAATAGCTAATGATTTAAAATACCCAAGAAACATAATTGATAAATCTTTTAAAATAGCTAGGAATACTTTTTACAATCCAAAAGGGACAACCAACCTTATTCAACCAAAAATATGTTGGTTCTCCCTTACCATGAAAACTTGGTTGATATGCCTTCCTTTCTTTAGAATTTTAATATCAAAGTTGTATTTAAAAATCTTGATACAGTAAAAGACTTTTGATAAAAAATTCCCCCAAAATGCTGACGGATGTGTCTATAAGATTCCCTGTAAAATATGCGATAAAGTTTATTATGGTCAAACTGGTAAAAGTCTTGAACTAAGATTAAAACAACATAAATATAGCATTAGAACTGGACAAGATTCTAATGCTCTATTTATTCATGTGAGAGATTTTAACCATCCAATTGATTTTCAAAATGCTGAGAAGGTTGTATCAAGCAAGTCCATGGTTGAGAGGAATATAATAGAATCATGTTTCATTAAAAGCAGTTTTGAAAATAATATGAATATTTCTTTTGGTTTATATAAATTGGATTCATTTATAATTAATAAAATTTGGGAAGAATTTAATGATAAATTGGACTAATCTTAATTCTTGGGAAGAGTTTCAGGTCCTTTCTTATTTTCCTCTTCACAGAGTCGTGCGATGTTACGCTACTGTGAGGTGTTGTCTTTGTTAGTGTGATGTGACTGTGAGGTGTAGTCTCGCCCCTTATATAAGCCCTTCTTGTCATGTTTCCTGTTATAGTTCTTTGATAATGTGAGTAGTCACGAAAGCGCTTGGAATTCTTCTATTTTTTCATAGTGGTTTTCTTGCATATTCTGATATCACCTGTTTACTGTGATCTTTTTGCATATATATATATATATATATATATATATATATATATATATATATATATATATATATATATATATATATATATATATATATATATATATATATATATATATATATATATATATATGTATATATATATATGTATATATATATATATATATATATGTATATATATATATATGTATATATATATATGTATATATATATATATATATATTTTTTTTTTTTTTTTTTTTTTTTGTTTTTTTTTTTTCAACAAGTCGGCCGTCTCCCACCGAGGCAGGGTGACCCAAAAAGAAAGAAAATCCCCAAAAGAAAATACTTTCATTATCATTCAACACTTTCACCACACTCATACATAATCAATGTCTTTGCAGAGGAGCTCAGATACGACAGCTGAGAAAAGTCCCTCCCAGCTGTCACTATCTCAGACCCCTCCTTTAAAGTGCAGGCATTGTACTTCCCATTTCCAGGACTCAAGTCCAAATAAATAAATTAACTGGTTTCCCTGAATCCCTTCACAAAATGTTACCCTGCTCACACTCCAACAGATCGTCATGTCCCAAAACCATTCGTCTCCATTCACTCCTATCTAACACGCTCACACATGCTTGCTGGAAGTCCAAGCCTCTCGCCCACAAAACCTCCTTTACCCCTTCCCTCCAACCTTTTCTAGGACGACCCCTACCCCGCCTTCCTTCCCCTACAGATTTATACGCTCTCCAAGTCATTCTACTTTGATCCATTCTCTCTAAATGACCAAACCACCTCAACAACCCCTCTTCAGCCCTCTGACAAATACTTTTAGTAACTCCACACCTTCTCCTAATTTCCACATTCCGAATTTTCTGCATAATATTTACACCACACATTGCCCTTAGACAGGACATCTCCACTGCCTCCAGCCTCCTCCTCGCTGCAGCATTTGCAACCCATGCTTCACACCCATATAAGAGTGTTGGTACCACTATACTTTCGTACATTCCTTCTTTGCCTCCATGGATAACATTTTTGTCTCCACAGATACCTCAATGCACCACTCACCTTTTTCCTTCATCAATTCTATGGTTAACCTCATCCTTCATAAACCCATCCGCTGACACGTCAACTCCCAAATATCTGAAAACATTTACTTCTTCCATAATCCCTCTCTCCAATGTGATATCCAATTTTTCTTTATTTAAATCGTTTGATACCCTCATCATATATATCATACCATATATATATATATATATATATATATATATATATATATATATATATATATATATATATGAAATCATTTAAAATTATATATTTCTTAAAATTTTCTCATGTACGTTTAAATATATATTTTTTCATTTATGTAATGTGGAAATTAATAATTTTGTATCAAAATAACCTTAGAAAACTTCCCTAATATTGTTATAACAAGCGCAATTTAATTTAGCCTAATCCAGCGAAATATATTTTAGATAAGTTTACAATAATTTAATAATAAACAAACACAATGAAATATTTTTTTTTCGTTAGGTCCTGAATGATTTTTTTTGAGAAATTATTGCAGACGTATATTTTCTCTTGCCTTATTCGGCAAGAAGAGCATTGCTATTTAAGCCATAATTGCAAGTTTTACCTATTTTGCACGACACATATGTACATATGTCCTAAATTCACCGGCTAGTACCTGCCACTTCTCGATATTTCACCAGAGTTTCCATTAGTTTAACCAAAATTAATGTCAGCCTAGTTTCTAGCCACATGGTGCTTTGTCTTCCGCAGTTGATTTCCTAACAATAACTGGTAAATGGTATATAATTTAATACCAGAATTCCTTTAGTATTGTGGCTGATAGTTCGTCGAGGTCTAGGAATTTTCTCTTGTATTTGTAACGGTGATCTCACCGATACTGACTCCGTTTCAACTACTGTTGGTATCATGTGTGAATGTGAAGACAGAGTAGAAAGTTACATTGAGAGCTGAGTCCGTATCTTGAATGGTACTCGTAGTAGTACTGATTTTTTTTTTAAATTTTATACTTCTCTTGTTTTATACATATACAACAAAGTTTTCAGTATTCTCTTTGATGTTGCCAGCATTTCTTTTTTCTAGGTCGCCTCTGTCGTTTTCAATGTATTTCTTGCCACCTCTGCACGTAAATAGGTAGCGCTGCCGCGGCGGGGTTTACGTTCATTTGCATTTCTTGTAGGCAATACATTTACTTTCTAAGGTATGTATTAACTGCTGGTTCATACAGGGTAGCTTAGGCGTCCGCTTTCCCTATGGCGTTTATGTGGTTAGAGTTATGATGACTGTAGCAAGTGTACAATGTTGGTGGTTTATGGTGGTGGTAGTGCAAGAGGCAGCGGAAAGAATGAGGTGGTGGTAGTAGTAGTAGTGGTGGTGGTGATTGTTGTTGTAGTGGGGTAGAGGTTGGGAATTAGACCGCAACACTTTTGTCCTGACCTGACCTCTATGCGCTTTGTGTGTAAATGAGTGTGTAAAAAAATGGGAGAGGATTACACAAACACAAAAACAGTTCTTCAAATGGGCAGACAGAAAGAGAACAATACAGAGCGACAAACAGAGAATATTACAGAGCAACAAACAGAGAATAATACAGAGCGACAAACAGAGAATAATACAGAGCGACAAACAGAGAATAATACGGAGGGACAAACAGAAAATAAAACAGAGTGACAAATAGAAAGAAAATAAAACAGTGGGACAAACAAGCGAGAGAGAAGCAGAGGAACAAACAGAAAGAAAGTGTAACCTGGACAAACACACAAAAGAGTGGGACAAACAGAGTAACAGAGGGACAAACAGACAGAAAGTAACAGAGGGACAAGCAGAAAGTAACAGAGGGGCAAAGAGATCAAGCCAGAGGTGCTAGTCGTCCCAACTACTCAGGAGAAATTAAGACACATGTGCCACATCTGGGTATCTTTATAGTAAACGTTTCGCCATCCAGTGCCTTTATCAATACAAAATTCTAGGACTTAATATGAAGAGTAGAACTATATACAAAAGATGAGGTAATCAGTCCCTTGGACTTGGAGTTGGTGTGTTCACCACCATAGGTCTGGAGAATATGAAGATCAGGCAATGAGGCTTCTCCTTAAATAGGCGACAGCTGAAAGGGACGGGTAGGAGACGAAGGCATTGTCACTGGTAGGCGGAGTTCCCCAGTGGAAGTAGGTCATACCCAAAGAGATGGGTTAGTTGTAGTAGTAGTCGTAGCCGTGAAGAAGGTTATGTACAGGTCCTCAGAATCAAGACTCCATGATGCTGCAGTGTCTGACAAGTTGTACATTGTTGTATACCATTCGCCACTGGATGGCGAAACGTTTACTATAAAGATACCCAGATGTGGCACATGTGTCTTAATTTCACATTGTCGGTATTGTATACCATTCTTGTACAACTCAGGAGAAGCAAATATTACTTCAGAATAAAAAAAAACATTTTTCCTTTAATTACTTGTTATGAGAATGTCAATAAATCTCCGTCATGTTGATAGACACAAACGATGCAAAATTCCTGGCTGTTTTCTTGTTTACGTTTATTGCTCAACATGCAACAAAAACACGGGAGTTCTCGTAGTTGTTTATGTTAGCACTTGTGCAGTTGTCGAGGTCTCGGTCACCACTGAACGTTGATGCTCATCTGAATACTGCTTTAGGGATCGTTTAGTTGAGTACTAGTTTATCTTTTGTGGGAGTCGAGTCTTAGCTCTTGGTCATGGAAACTGTCCATTGATACTGTCGCAACCACTTCAGTATCCAGCTAATTCTACTCAACTTGCCTGAGACTAAAGAAATACTTCCTAACGGACCTATGACTCATAAGGGTTTTCAGCTTCCATCTGTGTTTCCTTTGTTCCACTTTCTATAAAATTTAAACGGTCTATCCTCACTTTCGCAGTCAATTTTAAATGCAAATTTTACTCACTCTTCATATATAATATATATATGTCGTGCCGATTAGGTAGAACTGGCCAATTAGCAAGAACTCATCTAAAATTAAGACATTTCTAAAATTTTCTCTTATACGTTTAAAGATATATTTTTTTCATTTATGTTAATGTAAGAATTTATAATTTTGTACCAAGAGAAACTTTGAAAACCTACCTAACCTTATTACAACAAGGGCAATTTAATTTAGCCTAACCCAACTAAATATATTTTAGATACGATAACATTAATTTAATAATAAACAAACACAATGAAATATATTTTTTTCGTTATGTACAGAATGATTTTGGCGAAATTATTGCATACACAAATTTTCACTTATCTTATATGGCAAGGTGAGCGTTGCTATTTAAGCCAAAATCGCAAGTTTTACCTAATCGGCACGACATATATATATATATATTTTTTTTTTTTTTTATTAACACATCGGCCGATTCCCACCAAGGCAGGGTGGCCCGAAAAAGAAAAACTTTCATCATCATTCATTCATATATATATATATATATATATATATATATATATATATATATATATATATATATATATCTATATATATATATATATATAAATATATATATATATATATATATATATATATATATATATATATATATATATATATATATATATATATATATATATATCAGTAAGAAAACTGCGACTAGCCGAAGACTCTCGAACCCGTGTCGTTTTAGCCCGTCTCATCTCATGGTGAACGAAAATTAACGACGCTCAAACCCACGGACCAACCAATCCTACAAGATCACGCACCCAGCAGAGCTAGGTGTTTACCGTGATCCGAGGATATACGATGGTGAGGGTGCCTCAGAGCTAATTTTATTCTACTCCCGTTTGGTGTACTAGCCTCCACAAGCAATATATATCGTATTGTAACCACGAACGAGTGGTATTTAATCAATAACAACAACAACAACAATACCACTCGTTCGTGGTTACAATAATATATATACTGCTTGTGGAGGCTAGTACACCAAACGAGGAGAAGAATGAAATTAGCTCTGAGGCACCCACACCATTGTCTGTTCTTGGATCACGATAAAATACCTAGCTCTGCTGGGTGCATGATTCTTGTAGGATTTGGTGGTCCTGTGGGTTAGAGCGTCATGTGGCTTTCGCTTACCATGAGGTGGGCCAAAACAACATGCGTTCTAGTCCATGGCTAGTCACAGTGTTGTTATTGATCAATACCACTTGTATTGATCAATTGGAGGCGCAATTTAATTTAGCCTAACCCAACTAAATATATTTTATATACGTTAACATTAATTTAATAATAAACAAACACAATGAAATATATTTTTTCGTTATGTTCTGAATGATTTTGGCGAAATTATTGCATACACAAATTTTCACTTGTCTTATATGGCAAGGTGAGCGTTGCTATTTAAGCCAAAACAGCAAGTTTTCCTAATCGGCACGACATATATATATATATATATATATGCATATATATAAATATAATTATAAGAACTCATCTATAATTAAGTCCTTTCTAAAATTTCTCTTATACGTTTAAAGATATATTTTTTTCATTATGTTAATGTAAATTTATAATTTTGTACCAAGAAAACTTTGAAAACCTACTAACCTTATTACAAGCAAGCGCATTTAATTTAGCTACTAACTATATAATTTTAGATACGTTAACATTAATTTAATAATAAACAAACACAATGAAATATATTTTTTTCGTTATGTTCAGAATGATTTTGGCGAAATTATTGCATACACAAATTTTCACTTGTCTTATATGGCAAGGTGAGCGTTGCTATTTAAGCCAAAATCGCAAATTTTACCTAATCGGCACGACATATATATATATATATATATATATATATATATATATATATATATATATATATATATATATATATATATATATATATATATATATATATATATATATATACATATACATATATATATATATATATATATATATATATATATATATATATATATATATATATATATATATATATATATATATAAACACCTACGAACCTCATGACAAGGTACGCAGTGCTTTGCCGACCGTACCACACTGGTCCAATACCTTGGCATCCAGCTCATGCTAGACGTTGATCCAAGGCAGCCAGTTTTCAGGCAGGAAGGCTTACAGCTTTTCATCTCATCCCCTGCATGCATCGACACACCTAGAGATTTTACAATGCTAGGAATTCGCAAGAGCAGGCGAAATATTCACAAACACTGATCTCTGGCCGACGGAGACTCGAACCTACGAACGTCATGACAAGCGTGAGCTGGATGCCAAGGTATTGGACCAGTGTGGTACGGTCGGCAAAGCACTGCGTACCTTGTCATGAGGTTCGTAGGTTCGAGAGTCTCCCTCGGCCAGAGATCAGTGTTTGTGAATATTTCGCCTGCTCTTGCGAATTCCTTCGGAGAAGTGGATAAAAAGGCTTCAAGGAAGAATATTTAGATGTCTTTCTGAAGCCATTTGAATATTCCACTTCCCCTACCACCCCATCTTTTATTAAATATATATAAAATTTATTTCAAGATACAATACATTGTCAAAATACATTAACAAGAATACAATAGTGAGTAAAACAACATAGATGACAACTCAGAGCTACATGTCAAATACTTCGTCCAGCTTTCCGGTAGTGGGCCGCGTGCCCAGAATACTGCAGGCATTTCCCCTCTGGATCGCAACACTGAGTCTCTAAAAGAGGAAGCTGGTCGCCCTGTGGTCCGTGGTTTCTATGATGAGTTTTCCACCGAGCTCCTTGGGAAACTTTAGAGCACACTTGCCCCATGCTCCATGGGTCTCTGACCCTATTGGGATGAAGTTATAGGAAGAGGGAAGGTCTTCACACACACACACACATATATATATATATATATATATATATATATATATATATATATATATATATATATATATATATATATATATATATATATATATATATATATATATATATATATATGTCGTGCCGAATAGGTAAAACTGGATAGCATATTAGAGGTTTTTACAAAGTAGAAGTGATGCAAGGAGGGAAGAGTATATGGAGAGGAAAAGAGGTTAAAAGAGTGGTGAAGCAATGTAAAAAGAGAGCAAATGAGAGTGGATGAGATGTTATCAACAAATTTTGTTGAAAATAAGAAAAAGTTTTGGAGTGAGATTAATAAGTTGAGGAAGCCTAGGGAAAAAATGGATTTGACAGTTAAAAATAGGAGAGGAGAGTTATTAAATGGAGAGTTAGAGGTATCGGGAAGATGGAGGGAATATTTTGAGGAGTTGTTAAATGTTGATGAAGACAGGGAAACTTTGATTTCGTGTATAGGGCAAGGAGGTATAACATCTTGTAGGCGTGTGGAAGAGACAGTTGTGAGTGTGGGTGAAGTTCGTGAGGCAGTGGGTAGAATGAGAGGGGGTAAGGCAGCTGGGATTGATGGAATAAAGATAGAAATGTTAAAAGCAGGTGGGGATATAGTTTTAGAGTGGTTGGAACAATTATTTAATAAATGTATGGAAGAGGGTAAGGTACCTTGGGATAGGCAGAGTGCATGTATAGTTCCTTTGTATAAATGCAAAGGGGACAAAAGAGAGTGCTAAAATTATAGGGGAATAAGTCTGTTGAGTGTACCTGGTAAAGTGTTTGTTAGAGTTATTATTGAAAGAATTAAGAGTAAGACGGAGAGCAGGATAGCAGATGAACAAGGGGGCTTTAGGAAAGGTAGGGCGTGTGCAGACCAAGGGTTTAGTGTGAAACATATAGGTGAACAGTATTTGGATAAGGGTAAAGAGGTTTTTGTGGCATTTATGGATTTTAAAAGGCGTATGATAGGGTGGATAGATGGGCAATGTGGCAGATGTTGCATGTGTATGGAATAGGAGGTAGGTTACTGAAAGCAGTGAAGAGTTTTTATGAGGATAGTGAGGCTCATATTAGAGTATGTAGGAGAGAGGGAGACTATTTCCCCGTAAACGTAGGCCTTAGACAAGGATGTGTGATGTCACCGTGGTTGTTCAATATATTTATAGATGGGGTTTTAAGAGAAGTGAATGCGAGGGTCTTGGCAAGAGGTGGAGGGTTAAAAGATAAAGAATCAAATACAAAGTGGGAGTTGTCACAATTGTTTTTTGCTGATGACACTGTGCTTTTGGGAGATTCTGAAGAGAAGTTGCAGAGGTTGGTGGATGAATTTGGTAGGGTATGTAAAAGAAGAAAATTGAAAGCGAATATAGGAAAGAGTAAGGTGATGAGGATAACAAAAAGATTAAGTGACGAAAGTTTGGTTATCAGATTGGAGGGAGAGAGTATGGAGGAGGTGAATGTATTGAGTTGTGTCTATGAAGGATGAGGTGAATCATAAAATTGATGTTGGGAAAAGGGTGAGAGGTGCACTTCGGAGTCTGTGGAGACAAAGAACCTTGTCCATGGAAGTAAAGAGGGGAATGTATGAGAGTATAGTTATGCCAACACTCTTATATGGGTGTGAAGCATGGGTGATGAATGTTGCAACGAGGAGAAGGCTGGAGGCAGTGGAGATGTCATGTCTGAGGTCAATGTGTGGTGTGAATATAATGCAGAGAATTCGGAGTTTGGAAATTTGGAGGAGGTGCGGGATTACCAAAACTATTATCCAGAGAGCTGAGGAGGGGTTGTTGAGGTGGTTCGGACATGTAGAGAGAATGGAACGAGACAGAATGACTTTGAGAGTGTATAAATCTGTAGTGGAGGGAAGGCGGGGTAGGAGTCGGCCTAGGAAAGGTTGGAGGGAGGGGGTAAAGGAGATTTTGTGTGCGAGGGGCTTGGACTTCCAGCAAGCATGTGTGAGCGTATTTGATAGGAGTGAATGGAGACAAATGATTTTTAATGCTTGACGTGCTGTTGGAGTGTGAGGAAAGCAACATTTATGAAGGGATTCAGGGAAATCGGCAGGCCGGACTTGAGTCCTGGAGATGGGAAGTACAGTGTCTGCACTCTGAAGGAGGGGTGTTAATGTTGCAGTTTTATAACTGTAGTGTAAAGCACCTTTCTGGCAAGACAGTGATGGAGTGAATGATGATGAAAGTTTTTTTTTTGGGCCACCCTGCCTTGGTGGGAATCGGCCGATGTGTTAATAAACAAAATAATATACACACACACACACACACACACACACACACACACACACACACACACACACACACACACACACATATCACAAACAACCCACGACACCCATACACTCTAGCACCACACCCACTTATCAGGCCCCCTGTCCCCACCCTAGCAAATGAAAACCCACCGTCACAGTTACCCCCCACCCCTACCTCAAGCTGCACCCCACCTGCCCATACCCCAACCATACAATCACCCCCACCCATGCTCCAACCCTCTGCGGGCACCCTGCCCACACCCCCATCCCACCAAGATCTCCCCAGGGCCACAGTATTGGAAACAAGGTTGAAGGTTTGGTACACAAATGCGGATGGAATTACGAATAAGTATGAAGAGTGGAATGAAAGAATAGATGAGGCATCCCCAGACATCATAGCGGTCACAGAAACTAAACTAAATGAGACAGTAACAGATGCAATCTTCCCACAGGGATATCAGATCCTGAGGAAAGATAGGAGGAGCAGGGGGGGTGGAGGGGTCGCACTGCTTGTAAGGCACCGTTGGAGATTCGAGGAAATGGTAGGAGTGGAGGGGGGTAGAGAACGGGATTTCATAGTAGGTACCATCCAGTCTGGGGAGCATAAGATAATCATTGCAGTGATGTATAACCCACCACAGAACTGCAGGAGGCCAGGAGAAGAATACGATGAGAACAACAGAGCGATCGTGGACACCCTGGCGGAGGTGGCAAGAAAAGCACACATGAGCAGAGCGAAGCTACTGGTCATGGGAGATTTCAACCACAGGGAGATCGACTGGGAGAACCATGAACCATGTGGGGGTCCAGAAACTTGGAGAGCCAAGATGATGGACGTGGTACTGGAAAACCTGATGCACTAACATGTCAGGGACACGACCAGAGAGAGGGGAGAAGATGAACCAGCAAGACTGGACCTTGTATTCACCCTGAACAGCTCAGACATTAAAGACATAACGCACGAGAGCCCCTGGGAGCCAGTGACCATATGGTGCTTAGCTTTGAGTACATTGTAGAGCTACAGGTGGAGAGGGAAACAGTACCGATAGAGACAAACCAGACTTTAAAGAGAAACTACACGGGCTTGAGGAATTTCCTGCAGGACATCCAGTGGGAAAGGGAAATGGAAGGACTGACAATAAATGAAATGATGGAATACGTAGGGGCAAAGTGCAAGGAGGCAGAGGAACGGTTTATACCCAGAGGCAAATGTTTAAATGGGAAGGCCAGAAAGAGCCCCTGGTTTACCCAAAGGTGCAGGGAGGCAAAGAATCAGAGTATCAGAGAATGGAAACGGTACAGAAGGAAAGAACCCAAGTAAACAAA
>WNWK01004636.1:132500-136035 GCA_009830355.1 Cherax destructor | reverse complement strand
CAACACCACCTCTCCTGGCCACACCAGCCGGTCTTCTAAACACCACCTCTACCTCCAGGGCACACCAGCCGGTCTTCTCAACACCACCTCTACCTCCGGGCCACACCAGCCCGGGACTTTCTAACACCACCTCTACCTCCAGGGCCACACCAGCCGGTCTTCTCAACACCACCTCTACCTCCAGGGCCACACCAGCCGGTCTTCTCAACACCACCTCTACCTCCAGGGCCACACCAGCCAGACTTCTCAACACCACCTCTACCTCCAGGGCCACACCAGCCAGACTTCTCAACACCACCTCTACCTCCAGGGCCACACCAGCCAGACTTCTCAACACCACCTCTAGCTCCAGGGCCACACCAGCCAGACTTCTCAACACCACCTCTACCTCCAGGGCCACACCAGCCAGACTTCTCAACACCACCTCTACCTCCAGGGCCACACCAGCCAGACTTCTCAACACCACCTCTACCTCCAGGGCTACACCAGCCGGCCTTCTCAACACCACCTCTACCTCCAGGGCCACACCAGCCGGTCTTCTCAACACCACCTCTACCTCCAGGGCCACACCAGCCAGACTTCTGAACACCACCTCTACCTCCAGGGCCACACCAGCCAGACTTCTCAACACCACCTCTACCTCCAGGGCCACACCAGCCGGTCTTCTCAACACCACCTCTACCTCCAGGGCCACACCAGCCGGTCTTCTCAACACCACCTCTACCTCCAGGGCCACACCAGCCGGTCTTCTCAACACCACCTCTACCTCCAGGGCCACACCAGCCAGACTTCTCAACACCACCTCTACCTCCAGGGCCACACCAGCCAGACTTCTCAACACCACCTCTACCTCCAGGGCCACACCAGCCAGACTTCTCAACACCACCTCTACCTCCAGGGCCACACCAGCCAGACTTCTCAACACCACCTCTACCTCCAGGGCCACACCAGCCAGACTTCTCAACACCACCTCTACCTCCAGGGCTACACCAGCCGGTCTTCTCAACACCACCTCTACCTCCAGGGCTACACCAGCCGGTCTTCTCAACACCACCTCTACCTCCAGGGCTACACCAGCCGGTCTTCTCAACACCACCTCTACCTCCAGGGCCACACCAGCCGGTCTTCTCAACACCACCTCTACCTCCAGGGCTACACCAGTCGGTCTTCTCAACACCACCTCTACCTCCAGGGCCACACCAGGCAGCCTTCTCAACACCACCTCTACCTCCAGGGCCACACCAGCCGGTCTTCTCAACACCACCTCTACCTCCAGGGCCACACCAGCCAGTCTTCTCAACACCACCTCTACCTCCAGGGCCACACCAGCCAGACTTCTCAACACCACCTCTACCTCCAGGGCCACACCAGCCAGACTTCTCAACACCACCTCTACCTCCAGGGCCACACCAGCCAGACTTCTCAACACCACCTCTACCTCCAGGGCTACACCAGCCGGTCTTCTCAACACCACCTCTACCTCCAGGGCTACACCAGCCGGTCTTCTCAACACCACCTCTACCTCCAGGGCCACACCAGCCGGTCTTCTCAACACCACCTCTACCTCCAGGGCTACACCAGCCGGTCTTCTCAACACCACCTCTACCTCCAGGGCCACACCAGCCAGCCTTCTCAACACCACCTCTACCTCCAGGGCCACACCAGCCGGTCTTCTCAACACCACCTCTACCTCCAGGGCTACACCAGCCGGTCTTCTCAACACCACTCTACCTCCAGGGCCACACCAGCCAGCCTTCTCAACACCACCTCTACCTCCAGGGCCACACCAGCCGGTCTTCTCAACACCACCTCTACCTCCAGGGCTACACCAGCCGGTCTTCTCAACACCACCTCTACCTCCAGGGCCACACCAGCCAGCCTTCTCAACACCACCTCTACCTCCAGGGCCACACCAGCCGGTCTTCTCAACACCACCTCTACCTCCAGGGCCACACCAGCCAGTCTTCTCAACACTCCTCTCGTTAAAAATGACTTGACAAGCTTTAAGTCTCTTAAGAAACTTCTACCCACTTTCAGACTTTCCTACCCTCCCCTACCCCCCTCTCCTGTTACCTCCCCTGTCCAATCCTTTTCCCTCTCCTTCCCCTATCCTCTTCTCTCCCCTCCCCTTCTCCCCTTCCCCGTCAAGGCCTCTTGTTGTCATTACATCAATGAATCAAGAGCCGCTGATGAGGTCGAGTCTAGGTCACAAACACCTGTCGGAAAATGGATTTTTGTGTTCGTTTTATTAAGTAGGTCGAGCCAGGTCAATATGTATTTTTAAGTCACTTCTATTGGATACATAAGACGCTCTTATTAAAAAAAGTATTGTGCAGGAATTTGTGTGGTGGTCAGTGTCAGCTGATATTGAGTGGTTCTCACCACAGTGGTTCTCACCACAGTGGTTCTCACCATACAGTGGTTCTCACCATACAGTGGTTCTCACCATACAGTGGTGATTCTCACCATACAGTGGTTCTCACCATACAGTGGTTCTCACCATACAGTGGTTCTCACCATACAGTGGTTCTCACCATACAGTGGTTCTCATCATACACGGTGCTTACTCTACATCCAGACCTGTGTATCTCTGTGTATATATACAGAGAGCTCTGTATACATACAGTTGTGTATCTCTTACAGTATATACATGGAGTTGTGTATCTCAGTGTATATACACTGCTGTGTATCTCTCTGTAAATACAGAAAGAGCTGTGTATTTATCAGCGTATATACGCAGAGTTCATAGGTAAATTGCAGACTTAATGAGTCGTGTGCAGGCAACGGGAGCGTAGGCACACACACGCACATACACACACACGCACATACATACACACACGCACATACATACACACACACGCACATACATACATGGCCTAACAAGCCAAACTTGCCGAATATATATTATATATATATATATATATCAAGTGATTAATTTTTGACACTGGGTGTGAGATGATAACTGGCATCACCAGTAACAACACCTGGCATCACCAGTAACAACACCTGGCATCACCAGTAATAACACCTGGCATCACCAGTATCAACACCTGGCATCACCAGTAACAACACCTGGCATCACCAGTAATAACACCTGGCATCACCAGTATCAACACCTGGCATCACCAGTATCAACACCTGGCATCACCAGTAACAACACCTGGCATCACCAGTAATAACATCTGGCATCACCAGTATCAACACCTGGCATCACCAGTATCAACACCTGGCATCACCAGTAACAACACCTGGCATCACCAGTAATAACACCTGGCATCACCAGTATCAACACCTGGCATCACCAGTATCAACACCTGGCATCACCAGTAACAACACCTGGCATCACCAGTATCAGCACCTGGCATCACCAGTATCAACACCTGGCATCACCAGTAACAACACCTGGCATCACCAGTATCAACACCTGGCATCACCAGTATCAACACCTGGCATCACCAGTATCAACACCTGGCATCACCAGTAACAACACCTGGCATCACCAGTAACAACACCTGGCATCACCAGTATCAACACC